>JAXQJV010000877.1:0-12525 GCA_037042255.1 Penicillium sp. PG106-07D
GGCTTGGGCAAATGAGTGTTAATTGTTTCTACTTCTGGGCCTTCGGTCTAGAGTAGAGTCAGTTGTCCCTGGCCAGTGGCCAGCGAATCCAGTCAGTCCTGCCCACGTTGACAGCGTCATTGGTGTTGATCGTCGCATTGCGGGGTTGGTGGACTGTCAGTGTCCAGTGTCCACAATTGGCAGTGGCAGATGCGATACGTACTGAGTAGCCTCCTGTATGTACTTGTCACTCATGGGAGAAAAGGAGATTTATTCAATCATTGATATTTCCTATCTACACTTGAATCATTTCTCGATGTTTATGGTCTTTAAGCAAAATCTCATACCCCCCCATCTCTTGACAGTATCCGTGTATCGCAGTCAATCGGTAGTTGCGCAAAAACCGTAGTTCAAATATTGAAACCCATGCTGCTCAGTTCTTCCGATGCTCTTAATATCCTACCTAAGAGGTTTCTTTCGGGGCGGCATGGTTTTGCTCTACTACCAACTATACTTGCCATACATAGCCTCTTTCGGTTAATCCCATCCCGCCCAATGATCTCCAGGTGCATCTGTAGTCATGAATCCGCATGTCAGGCTATCAAAAAGGGCTATGTCAACACCCTGCAGGCCCCAGTCATCTCCTGTATTCCAATTTTCCAGTGGGGGGAGCGATGGGGCAGGTTGGGCGGCGCCGTCATAACAACGTAGGTCTTGAGCTGATGCAGAGGGCTGCTGCGGAGTAAAGGACGATTGCCGAGTCTCCACGTCAGGGCCAATTGGCAGACCTTCCATGCCAGCAAGTGATCGAGTGTTTTCGAACAGACCAGGCACCAATGTATCTGTGTCACGCATCGTCGACGTGTCTGCATCAAGTTGCGTTGACGCTGTTGCAGAGCACTTGGGAACCACACCTGGCTCAAAGTAGATCTTACCAAGATATGGAATGTACAGATGTAGCGCTTTGCCATCGTTGGTCAATCTGCCCTCGACCTCGAGCTCTCTCCCATTACCGCTGGATGAACGAGTGGTGTACACGGTACCATTAGCGGCGCTCGCTTCAATAACCAGCAGGTGTTGAATGAGACGGGAGAATTTCGAGGAAATCGCATCATGGCTGGCCCGGGCCATGGATTCAATGACCTCCAGGGTACGCTCCATGATGCCGCGGTCAGCAGGCCGACAATGGGCAAGAAAGTTAAAGACCGTATCAGAGTTCAGAGTTTCAACGGGCCTTTGACCCTGCAGGTGCTCGCTGCGAGAACTGATGTATCCGACACACATGACGGCAATGCCGACAAAAGCCAGAAAGTCGATGCCGCGGCAGTAGAAGTGGCCAGGGTTGGACCTGCGGAAGGCTACGAAGCGCGAAAGAATCTCGCGGCTGGCATTCACAGCAGTAATCTTGCTGTGATCATACCGGCGGTCTGATGATGACCGCAGCATATAGGGCAGATGAAGTCTAACCAGCAGGTGATATTGAGTGAGTTGGTCATTGAGACGCATTGTATCAGATAGAATGTCTACCCTGCTGCTATTGATAGACTTCAAGTCTGGCATTAGCCACCACTGTGGTGGCATCTCGTCCGCAGCCTTCTGGAGCAGTTTCTCATGTTGGTGGGTTTCGGCCAGGTCGTTTACGTCTGCACCATTACGGCGTAGGATGCGCCCAGCAACGACGCAGTGGATGCGCTGCATACGCTCAGCGGGATGGCATTCCTCCAACGCCTGAGGAGTTGCAAAGCCTGTTTCAAGCAAGGTCTGCGGCAATCCCAGCATCATCGAGAGATAGCAGTCCATTTGGACCAGACGAAAGCACAGGTAGTCCGAATCAAATGCGGCACGAGTTTCGGGGTCGAGAATCTTCAAGAACGGTGAGTTGAGACCGCGATGTATTGCCATCATCTGGGCTACGGCGCACGCCCTGCGAATCGCCATCCACGATTTGTGAAGGTTTCCAGCGTAATTGTGATACATTGCTTCCAGCATAATGCACTCAAGGCCTTCCACGGAGCCGGTAAGCTCATCATTGGTGGTCACGAGTCTGACAGCACTATCCACGACACGGGACATGGTATACTGGTAAGAAATGCCCTGTTTCTCCAACCCCTGGACCGAGGACGGAAGAATTCCTTGTAGGAAAGTACCAAGCATCAAGAGCTTACGCGCGACCAGCACAGGATGGGACCCCGGTGGGGGCAATTGCAGAACCTCGTGCGGCGATGAGGGGCTTTGAGCTTCTGAAATAAGATAATGTCTGCACACTCCACAATGCAAATACATCGAGGAGCCAACGGGGAGACTGCAAAGGAGTTCAAGTTCGCTCTGGTTAGGCCACGCCGCAATAAGCTCGTGGATCACATCCTCGTCAGCTCGTCTATCTGGGGCGCGAGGAAGCTCGGTGACTGGAGACTTCGGTATAGAAGAGGTCCTCAAGGGGGTTAAAGGTTCAGGACCAGGAATATGCTTTTCGGAAGTCAGAGTTACCTTTGAACAATGGGCTTAATATGCGGGAAACGTACCGCTGTGTTGCTGATCGTAGAGACGGCCTTCTCCCGGAATCCCTCCCCATGTTCCGGTGCCGGCGATACTTGTTGAGACTCAGGGAGATCTCTTGCACGGGTCCCAGGGAATTGTGAGGACTGAAAGTAGCCTGCATTCTGGGCCAGTTGCTGAACAAGGGCCTCCACCCGGCCAAGCCTCGCTTCAACCGGTCCGCCGGTTGTAGATGGCACTTGCAGATCAGGATACTCCTGGCTGATGCAAGACGTGCAGCGTCGCTTGCAATTATCGCAGATGATACTCGCGGGTGAGCCGAAAATGCACCGAACCTTTCGCCGCTTGCATTCCCAACAGCTTTGAGTGCCTTTGCGGACCTTTCTTCGTTTGGCCTCGATCCTGTACCTCTGGGGACTTGCTTCGCTCATTTCTCACAACCGATTGCGCACTCACTTTGTCGTAACGCTTAGCGTATCTAGTTCTTTCTGGACCGAGCCAATTTCGCCCAGAAATAATACTGGAAGAGAAGGAGATCAGGAGATCGTGCCACCGAGCGGGCTCGGTCGAAGGACTGGGTGGTTGCTGACGCCAGAATGCTTTTATCCGAGTTCGGCGGACGAACAGCCGCGTCTCACGTTGCCGTTATCTCAAGGAGGTTCCACCGGAAGAGCGCAATATTATTCGGGATGACGAACTTAAGTTGGCATTAATCAGCGATAACATGTCGCACGCTTGGTAGGCCTATTGTCATCATGTCTCCGGGTGGGATCGTTCTCGTTCTCATTTCTGATGTTTGTGAGCTCGGCCGAAGCCTCGGTGGGAGTAGCTATAAAGTGCGCCTCCCATGCCTCGCATCTAAAAGAACAAAATTCTTCATTCAGGCAAGTAGCCCATTCGATTGAACTACTCAAAATCTTTACACGGACAAGATGGTCAAGATTGCCATTGCTGGTGGCTCTGGCAGTATGTTCTACTAGGTTATGGACGCTACTCTGCTGCATCACTGGCTGATACCTGGACAGACGTTGGACAGGAGATCATTGATGTCCTTGTTGCTACCAAGAAGCACGAGATTTTACTTCTGTCTCGAAAGGTTTTGATATCATCCTTGTTGTCGCATGTTATTTGCTGTTAACCGATCTACACAGGACGCTCCAGCGGGAGAGACGAGCGGAGGCATAACATGGGCTAAAACAGACTACAAGGATAAAGAGCAGTTGGCACAACTTCTTCATGGAACTCACACTTTGCTCTCATTCATCGGCGATGAGCCAACAGCTCCAGTCCAGAAGAATCTCATCGACGCTGCGGTTCAAGCTGGCGTGAAGCGCTTTGCGCCAAGCGAGTGGGCCTCGTAGGTTATCCTAGCCCTCAGATTGCTTCGGTCATTAACATTCTGTAGAGCTGGCCTGGAGCATCTGGGGTGGTACGCTTACAAGGGAGAAACACGCCGGTATCTCGAAGAGTTGAACAAGGACAAAAAGGTAAGATCCTGCAAACTCTTGACACTTTCGGAAATTCTTACGATATTTGATTATCAGGTTCTTGAATACACCCTCTTTCAACCAGGCACTTTCACGAACTACTTCACCGCTCCTTTCAAGTCGTCCGATAACGTACAGCAAGTGGAACTTCCGTGGGACTTCTACCGCCGCCGAGCCATTTTGCTGGAGGGCAGTGAGAATGACCGTATCAGTCTCACAACCTCGCAGGATCTAGCCAACGTGGTTGCTAGAGCCATTGAATTTGCGGGTGACTGGCCTGTTGTTGGAGGCATCAGAGGCTCCGAGCTGTCAGTGAAGGAAATCATCGCTCTCGGCGAGAAAGTCCGCGGTAAGTCTTTAACGGGTAAGGGATGAATATTGGCTGATCTATTTTGGTTGTTTCTAGGTGGTCCACCTTTTGATATCCAGAGAGTGACGGCGCATGCCTTTGAAACCGGGGAATGGAAAACTTCTTGGGTGCCCAAGATCGATCATCCGTCCGTTCCACCCGAGCAGGTTGAAGTGCTGTCGAGAGTTTTTACCGCAGGAATTCTGCTAGCTATCCACGACAAGGCATATCAGGTTTCGGATGAATGGAACCGTCTGCTACCCGACTACAAGTTTACGGACACTGAAGACTTTTTGACCAAGGCGTGGCATGGTAAGGCTTAGAATGGACAAGACGTCATGTCTTTTGCAGATGGATAGCATGGAGGAAGCATGTGATATGTGTTGTGTTGTGATTTGAGGCTGTTGTTGCTCTATCCTATAGTTGAAGATTGCCGATAGATAGAGATGGTTATGCCACTAAGCCACCCAGACGTGTGAATAGCTCCACCTCCATCCTTTCCCCTGCATCTGGCTGTTCTAGAATCTGGCCTATATCATCGCTTCCAAGCTCATGTTCCCAGATTTCCTCTGGCTCTGCGTTGGCTTTCATGTTCTTGAAAACGCACTGCATCAAATGCCATCGTAGAAGATCTGGACTGGCACGTTGAGTGGGATTTGTGGGATGCGTCGCAGACTTTGAGAGACGCCGACCGCCTCTCCCATACTGATCGGCCTCGAAATAGATGATTTTGTAGTCTTCCTTAATTGATGGGAATTAGCACACTTCAGAAAGGAATCTTGCACCGAGCAAGCACCTCATATAATAACTTACGTCAGGGTCCACTCCAACCACAAAGTCATCCCATTCGAGGTGTACATCATACCGTAGCAGAAGGCCGTTCTGGGGAGAAAAGAGTTTGCTCTCGCCGCTAACGCTGGCAGGACCGGTATCCTCAATGAAACGCTGATAGTTCCCTCGCTCCCAGTCACTGAGACGACTGGCTGGGAATATGTGGGCGGATGCCAAAACACGATATGGCCTCTCTGATTCGGGTTTCTTTTCCAAACCGGTTATCGCGCATGCATTATCTCTTTTTCTTAGTGCGTCACGAAATCTCCCTTGCTACAACCACATTGAGCTTTAGCTTCCTCGCAGCGGAGAGAGGGGGGCCTAAGACTTGACTTTACCAGCGTGTTTTTTTCGGCTCCGGTGCTCTTGCATTGGGTTATGACACGACGTGGAGCCCGCTGATCAGTAAGGTTGACTTGAATAGGGCCTCCACTGGGACTGAGAACGATGTAGTTGCCGGGAGAGACACAAGTACGACCATCTTCCCACAGCTTCCCCTTCGTGGTGGACCCATCTTGACTCAGATGATAAATTGCCCATGTGGCGTTCTCGGGGATGATGAAGATCCAGGTGCAATAGCGGTATAACATCACTGGCTTGATGTATCTCGCTGTTGGATCTTCCGGAACCCCGAGGACTGTGAGGACTGCGTTAGCTTGCTAGATTGGGATCACCTAAGAGCGGATACACATACCCGCCAGAAGGGTGCCTCCATCATCATAAATACGGAGGTTGAATCGAAGTTTGCGCGGTTGTTCAAGGGTGCGGGTCGCCATTGTGAAGTGATATCGATGAGAAAAAGAGGGGGAAGAGAGGAAGATGAGCAGGTGTAGGCGACCCAAACAATGAGATCAGGCGAAGAACGGCCAAGTCCCGGGAATAGCGAGCAGACAAGGGAATAGGGGAAGGGGAACCGACTAAGATAGACGGACACAGTGTTTGAGTCGTTTATCACTGGTTTTGTTTTTCACCTTCGTTCCATGTAGTCATCTGCTCCACTAGAGGCAGGCGAGAATTAGGAGAGCGAGCCCCACGGTGCTGACTGTTGTCTGCACATGAGCTTTTCTGTCCGGTCGGTTGATTGTATTTATTCTCGAGGTCCTACTTTCTGCCTTTTCTGCCGGAGAATAAGAACTGCGTTTACCCGGAAGCTCTTAAGTTTGAACTCGCTGATATGCGTATTTGGGAAAGTTCAGGTACCTGGTAAACTTGACGTCATTGCCCTAATCAGTCTGGTACTGATTGAGCCTTGTACTCATTCTATTTAGGCCAGTATCATCTGTTGTGTTGAAAAAGCTTCGTTCTAAAGTGTCACTGAGTAGAAGAGAAGCATGTAGTCAATTATAGTGGCCCCTGCAAGTGTTATCAATGACTATGCCCTCGGAGACACACCAAGATACCCGTCATCCAACTGGTTGACCCAATAGTTACTTGATTTTTCCTGTTGGAATATATATAACCAGGCTGGATATATCTATGCGACGCATTCAAGAGCTCGGGCATTGTAGATTGATGTAGCCACATGTACCATTGTACCTAATCCGTAGTATGTCTGCGGCAATGCGGCTCGTCTGGTGCCTGAAAGGTCAGGCAATGATTTCCACACGTAGCTTAGTCAAACCACCACCCATCAATAGCTCGCCAGCTCCAGATCAAGTCCAAACAACGCCATCGATCTAGCTGGAAGTCGACCCATACATCTGCAAGCTGGAGGAAATCCAATAGAGATCTGTCGTATGGTTTGATTTAACATCAATTCAACATCCTCACATCTCCACAGCCGCCCCATCAGCTTCCTTATACCCCGCACCAACCATGACTGAATCCTTTCCGGCAGCTTTGACGGGGCCGACCTCCAAAGAACGCAAATATGACCGCCAGCTGCGTTTGTGGGCTGCCACGGGCCAACAAGCCCTAGAGGAGTCACGCGTGTTGTTGGTGAACTCTGACCGCCCGCTCGGCGCCGGCAGCACCGGCGTCTCTGGCGTGGTTGGCGTGGAGGCTCTCAAAAACCTGGTCTTGCCGGGTATTGGAGGTTTCACCATTGTCGATCCAGCCACTGTGACTGAGACTGACCTGGGTGTGAATTTCTTCCTGGAGGAGGGGTCACTGGGCAAGTCGCGTGCGGAAGAAACATGCCGGTTGTTGCGGGAATTGAATCCAGACGTTCAAGGGTACTTTTATTCCAAGGTATGTTGACTTCCTCACCGGATTCCTCAAATCAGTGATTCTTATTCATGGCTTAGCATGTTACGGAGCTTCTTCATGATCCAGACTTCCTGCCCCGGCATAAGCTGGTGATCATCACTGGCCCAACTAAGCGGTCCACGCTGGGCTCCCTCACCCAACAAGCACAGAGACTTGGCATCCCAGTGTTATACGTCCACTCCGTTGGATTCTATTCAACGTTCTCGCTGCAATTAGATGCGGAATTCCCGATTGTCGAGACACACCCAGACCCAGAGACAACGCAGGACCTGCGGCTCCTAAACCCGTGGCCAGAACTATCCGCTGCCGCCGCGGCTCTGGGAGACTTGACTGCCATGGACGACCACAAACACGGCCACGTCCCATACATCTTGCTTCTCCTCCGCTTTCTGGAGCAATGGAGGCAATCACACGGGGGCAATGCACCGAGCAGCTACAAGGAGAAGACCGAGTTCCGGGAATTTGTCCGCTCAAACGCACGCACTGACAACCCCGAAGGCGGCGAGGAGAACTTTGACGAAGCGGTGGCAGCAGTACTCAAGACCATCTCACCATTTGCTTTGCGAAGTTCAACCCGCGAGATCTTCGAGATGGACCAGTGCAAGCATTTGACACCTCAATCCGCAGACTTCTGGGTCATCGCGTCCGCAATCAGCACCTTCTACAATACACACGGCGTGCTACCCCTCCCAGGCTCCTTACCCGACATGAAAGCTCAGTCAGCCGACTACGTGTCGCTGCAAAATATCTACAAGAGCAAGGCGCGGCGCGACGTGGAAGAAGTCACCGCGACAATACGCCACCTCGAGTCGCAGCTCGGCCGATCAACCCCGCAAATTCTCGACCGCGAAATCGAAGTCTTCTGCAAGAACGCCGCCCACATCAAAGTCGTGCATGGCCGCGCCATGCCACAGATCAGCAGCGACAGCGACTCAACCACGCTTAAGGCTATCCGCAGCCAGCTGAACATGCCGGACTCGCTGATCCCGGTGTTTATCGCGACGCAGGTTCTCGATGCGGTCGTGGACGAAATTCAAAGTAGTGGTGAGCAAGGGGCTCAACTGTCAGTTGACGATGAGGGGCTGTGGACAAGTCATACGGAGCGTATCCTGGCTCTGTTGAGTCGGGACCAGCCCGTTCCGCTGGGCGAGGATGTCCGTGAGGGCATCGACGATGCTATCCAGGAACTTCGCCGGGCAGAGGGGGGCGAGTTGCATAATATTTCGTCTCTTACTGGTGGTCTCGTCGCGCAGGAGGCGCTCAAGGTGCTTACTAGACAGTATGTGCCTCTTGATAATACCTGTGTGTTCGATGGGGCACGGAGTCGCAGCGAGATGTACAGGCTTTGAGATGGGCTGCCGTGGGTATGCGGTATAGCGTGATTGGGGATGAGGTTCATGGCTCTTATGATTTATGATGTTCGTATTGAGGCTTTCATCACTAGAAATGCATCCTATACAGATGGTATATAGACAGTCTACCTTAAGTAAAGGGCTTTGATCACACCTTGAGATTTGAGATATCGTTGGCGCGTCTCATCCCATCTCAGCTTCGAATGACTGGCTGGATAGTCCAGGCACCTGGGCCTTTGCAGATGACCACCGGGACGTGAAGTGACCATATCTGCCATGTGCGGCCTTATTCTGCCTCACAGAAGCTGATCCAAAGGCGCCGGCGAGACTACCGCATAGCTCCCACCCTGATGAGACAGACCCGTACAAACGGAGTCAAGTGCGAGGCAGCTCCCTCAAAGAAAGCCCTGCGAGCTATATCCCCGCAGCCTGAAGGACCACACTCACCTTATAACATTGTCCCAGACATAATAATCACCGCTTCTTCCTCCTAATATTCCCACTCTTCTTCAACCCCACCGACCCATTCCCCCCCTCAAACAACCTCTCCCTTCCAAATGCCACATCCGTAACCCTCAAAAAACTCGTAACCCCTTGATCAACAACCGCCAAAATCACATTCCGATACCCATGCCGCAACCGCATATACATCTGACGCTCCATTTTCTCCCCCCGCGGCGGATCCAGCGGTGTGCTTTCCAGCAGGGCGCTGAGCTGGGGGAGTGTTGGGATGGTGGTTTGCTCACGGGTGTTTATGACTGCAATGCGGAAGTCTGGTGGGGGGAGGGCGGACTTCTTGAGTGGGGTGGAGGGTTTGTAGACGTGGAGGATTATACGGAAGGGTGGTGTTGTGGTGAGGGGGTTGCGTTGTGGGATGAGGGTGGGATCGTACCAGGGGATTAGGGCGAGTTTTTTGTAGATGTCAACTGTAGAGGGCGGGTTGGCAATGGTTAGATGTGTGATTTGTGATTTCACGAGTGGAGGGCGTGGCGTGGGACTCACTGTAGTTGCGGTGAATTCCATATCCGATGACGGGACCAGCCGCCGTAGAGGATGTGGATTTTGGATCATTGATCCAGTTGAATATGCTTCCCAGGATCCCAGCAAGACCTGGCCCACGCTTTCGCGGTTGGGTATACCCATCGCGGCGGTCATCGTCCTCTACCATGGCAGAGTCATCCCAGCCCGGCGCTCGAGATATAGCATACCCGATCCTCTTCAAGCTCGAGAAGACCGTAAACCGCTCAAGTGTCAACCCGCCTCGTCCGATGAAGCACGCATAAGCCGCCTGCAGACTCATCGGGATAGAAAGTTCCCACTCAGTCCCTTCCTCAGCGGTACCGCCCGTGATCGCAGCGGGCCAGCGGATATCCAAACTGCCCCGCTCGAGCAGGTACAATGCTTCTTCGGGTAGCAGCCAGACAACCCCCTTCCGATCAGCCTGTCCCATACTCTTGAAATACTGTCCCCTCGGATTCGGCACGTAGACACAGGCATCCGGCGAGACAACTGCGCCCCTCCCGCTGGGCTTGTTGGCGTCCTGGTCTCGGGGTACAGTAGGCGGGGGTGGAGGGCCGTTGGGGGCATAGATGCCGATAACGCGGGTCTTGGGGTTGTGCAGGCGAGGATGCGCGAGGGCATTGTGCATTGCCTGGCGTGAGGCGGAGAGGATATCGGCCTGGAATTCGGTCGGATTGGGTTCAAAGTCTTTCTCGCCGCGCCGGGGGAGACTGGAAGAGGATGTATCGGTGAGGCTATTCAGAAGTGTTAATCAATGATATTGCGATTCGCGGAAAGTGTAGCTACGAAGCTAGACGGAGGAGTCATCTCGCAACGGGCCAGCTCCGAGAGCACAACTTACAAGTTGAGGTGGTTCAGTAGACGAAAGTCCTGCGTTTCGTCGGATAGATCGGTCTCGATCTGCGTGGCCTCTACCGCAGTGCCACGGACAGCATCCTCGTCTGCGTCCGCCATGGCTATCTGGCGAGCTCTGTGCGGGAATTGAGTGATTGTCGAGTCAGTCGCAAAGACGAGGTGCAGACGTCGCGAGAATTTGGAGCTTATCGATAAGCGCCTGGTATCGGCCCGCTTGGACCGGGTTTTCTCCTAAACGCTTCAACATTGTTGATGGACACGAGATGACAGACAAAACAGACTATAATGAGTTGCTGCGCAAGGTACGTACTTTCTAATGGAGATAAATCGTACATTTCAGAGTTGATCTTTACCCGCTAGATATCCAATAGCCTGGAAAACGCCCTCGAGACATTCGGGACATCATCAAGGCAGTATCAGGCCATCCTCAGCATTTTAAAAGAATGCCTGCACGACATTGAGAAACAGAAGCAAAGTCAGGAGCAAGTGATCGACCCAGAGATGCTGAGTGCCGCTTTGGGGTTTTTGAAGATCGGAGATTAGAATTATGGGACAGGATGCACTCTTGCTTTTTTGATACCCCGCATGTTGCTTCCAATTGGCTCTGGGCTTAGGCCACTGATGGAATACAAACTCTCACCTTTGAAGATTCGAAAGATAATCACAGGAACTTAAGAATGATCCTCACCTTACACTCGAAGGCAAGATTAGACATTTACATTTCAAATCTAGCTAGGTTCGACCAGTAGGTGCGTGCGTATTCCAAGTGAGATATCAAGAACAGATTGATGGTAGAGTGATCAATCAGGTCAAATCAGACAGACCAGGCCCGAGGCTGGCCATGCCGGTTAGGTAGGGGGGAATGAGATCCCCTGGGGTAAAGCGCCATCGAGGCTTGTTTTGCGAAGGCCACAGATCAACATCAGGAGCATCAACGCCTGAGGACCCAAGATACCAATCAAGAGAAGAAAGATGACCTCCAAACACCCCTTTCTCAACTGAATAAAATGTCAAACAAGCTTCCATGAGTGCCATGCAAGAAACTCCAAGCTCTATGCAATCGTAAAACATGAGATGACGTTGGTAAGATGAGGCGACCCTGTTATTCCAGGCTTTCGAGAAGGAGCTCGCGGGAGCTCCTCGCGACATTTGAAGGCGGTAGTCGTTCCAGAGGAGCTCCGGATATTTTGGCAAATGCCCCTGAATAAGCACTTGAAGGACTATGTGTGGATGTGGTGAAACTCGTGGATTTCAGATCAATGGATTCATGTGATGCATCCTCAGTCAATTAGAGGTTTCTTCTGATTCCCAACCAAGGCGACTCCCAGATGATCGAGGGCGTTGGGATCATTCGGTCGGACAATGGATGGCAATGGCAGCATTGGGTTGTCCGGGTTCACATGAGCGGCGTCTCGTGCGGCTAGCTCGATGGCTTCCATTTCCTCTTTACAGCCAGCGTGGTCTAGTGGGCAAACGACGATCGGCTGGCGAATGGTGATGTCTCTCGCAGATGTTAAGTGCGCCTATTGCAATCCAATCAGCTGCCAAACTCCTCTTATGACTTTGCAAGCAAGACTTACCCGCACTGTTAGGTAATACTCAATTTTATACAAACTCGCCGTCGTCGTGAACCCGCTGACTCCGTACATGGGAAAGGCCGCCCGACTCCGCGGCAATATACCTTCTGCGTCCCGCATATCCTTGGCCGGAAACACCAATCCCAGATTGGTGAGATAACCTGACTGGGGTAGCCTGACGCCCACGGTCTCTGTTTTCTTAGCCAAGGTTTTGACCTTGCGCTGGGGCTCGTCGCCTTCGTGATTGTAGATGATTTCCTCGTCAATGCCAATAGTGATCTTGTTGATTGTGACCTTACGGGCTTTGCCCATCCAGTCCTGGTTGGGGGATAATTTCACATAGACACTGACGGGGTCTAGTGGGCCGTAGG
>JAXQJV010000878.1:0-12526 GCA_037042255.1 Penicillium sp. PG106-07D
CCTCTTCTTTTTCCTCCTCGGACGGGGTCATGGTAGCTTGTTCCTGGATCTTGCGCATAAAGGCCTCGGACTGGGCGGCGAACTTGCAGCGCTTGCGGATGGAAGCACCGTACTTGTAGAACAGGAATGGGAAGGGCACGCAGGCAAGCGCCAGGAACGCGGGGATCGATGACGCCCAGTGGATGCCGAGGTTGTTGTACATGTAGGTGGTGAACAGAGGAAATGCAGCACCGAAGAGGGAACGCATGACTGAGTTGGCAGCTAAGACAGAGGCGGCGAAGATGGTGTAGGCGTCGATCAGGTAGTTCATGATACCGAGGAAGACGAGAACCATACCGAAACCGAAGGGCACGCCGGCAGCGATAGGGGCCATGAAGTGAACGCTGGGGTAGTTTGTCCAGGCAAACCAGAACAGACCGATTGGAATCGCGACACAGGCAACCATAGTCGGGGGCAGTCGAGCTTCGGGGGGCGCGAATCCTTCGTGGTTTGCTTGAACCCTGATGTACCGCTTGTTGTCCCAGAGAGTGTAGGCGACGGCAATCAGCATGCCAACCATGATACCCAGGAAAGCAAGGCCTCCGATACCCTGGTTCCAGCCACGGTTGACTTGGAACACGATCGGGAACGCAGCAAACATCATATACAGAGTACCATAGATGATAGCCATATACAGCGACAGCAGGAAGACGATAGGCTCGCGGAAGAGGAGAATCCACGGGCGAGACAGGGCGACCTTGAACGATTCCTTAAGCGAGATCTTGCCCTGATCGATATCAATCTTGCTGCGGTAGACCTTACCCGTAAGCTTCGAAAGCTTCTCCGCACGACGGCGCAGGAGCACAGGCGCATAGGTCTCGGGGATAAGCAGAGAACCCATGATCCAGACAGCACCGGAGAAGATACCCAGGAAGCCCATCACCCACTTCCATCCTGCGTTCATGCCCAGGAAACCGCCAATGATGGGGCCCAGAACGGGACCCAAGAAGGGCGCGGCAGCGAATAGACTCATGGCAATGCCACGCTGCTTGGCAGAGAACATATCGGCGATGACACCACCAGCATTCGTAAGAGGGGATGAACCAAAGGCACCGGCCAAGAATCGGAGGATGATAAGGGTGTAGGCGTTCTTAGAACCAACGCAGCCGGCGTTGAAAGCCGTGAGTGCGGCATAGGTGGTAGTGAAGAGGAGTTGACGGCCGAACAATTCGCTTAGAGGGGCCCAAAGCAGGGGGCCAACCTATGACATGTTAGTTGATTCATGTCGGGATGATTCAAGCTCAAGCAGGAGAACTTACAGCGAAACCCACGACGAAGAGTGAAACACCGAGAGTAGCCACTTCGCTTCCAATGCCGAATTCCTTTTCAATCTCCAGGACACCACCAGTGTAGGCAGAAGAGACCAATGCAACAGCCAGCGTCGCAATAGCCACCAACATCGTAAACGTCCACTTCTTCACCTGGCTGAACCTCATTGGGTTACGAGGATCATCGGGGATCCATGTCACCGCATAAGGGTCGTCTTCAGTGCCGGAGCCGAGATATGGATGACTTGCAATCTGCTGGGTCACTACGCCTTGATCGAAGACCAGGCGGAAGTATGGAATCGATGTGGGGAGGGTAGATTCGATCTTTTCAGATCCATTCTTCTCGTCGTGGCCCGACATAGTGGGCAGACGTGCGAAAGTCGAGTTTCGCGGGAGAGGATAGGATAGTCGTCACACAGGGTGGGATGCTTTGCGAAGGGGAAAGCAGTCGATGGAAGGTAACGATGACGCAGTACAATAGTCGAATAATAAGAAAGCCCCGAAGAAAATAATGCGCGGGGAAGTCCCAGTTATGTTTGGGTTTTTGGGAATAGTAGGAAACCCTAGTTATGCACCGGATGCGGGGAGGCGGGGGATGTCAAGGAGGAATACCGGATTCGGGACGGGGAGGAGTGTTGATCACCAAGGGATAAGAGATTATAGTAGACTCGGTCGAGTGTTCTGAAGGGGGATAAACGGCTTTTTCGAGAAGGCACAGGGGTAATGGGTCCTTTTTAATCGTGGCAATCGATCAAATTTCCTAGGAGTCAGGTAATGGGGCCTGGAATTGTGGCGTTCTGGTTTTTCATACTTGATGCAGAGATTCAGGGTCGGATGTAAGCCGGCGTTAGGTATTGAGCTACATAAATAGGTGTCCACCGTGCATATCTGTCTGCGATCCGATGAATTATCAACGCCTACCGCTAGGCTAGAAACATGGTTGGTCGCTAGCTCTGCTTAGAAATGGTCGGGCTTGGTGCAAGAAAAAGTGAGTGGAGTACCGGTGTGCCGACCCTTGGAACAGCGACTTCTGCTATCCTCGGGAGGATATAGATCAGAATCCATCACTCAATCATATTCACCATCGCAGAATGTGACCAAATTCTCAAGTCATCAACGTCGATTCAGATGCCTCAAGAGAGCCATATCGGGCCTCTTGTCGAAGGGCGCACGAGGCTAGCAGGGAAGACACGAAGTCTGATTGCAAAGGTATGACGCAAACAGCCAACGCCACGTGATGGGTTATGCACGGCACAATGCCACGTTTGGCTTGTGCGCCGGGTACTCGGCACGGGGCTTGGCAAATCGCGGATTTAACCGTCAGCCTGAAACGCCAAACGGTCATCGTATCGGCATCGACTCATTCGGGAATCGGGATGATTACGAGGCGGGATGGGACGAGTCAATGCTGGAAGTTCGACGATAGGATTCATGAAGATTCCAGAGATCAAGCTATTTGGCATCGAATTGCAATCCCCGTCTCCCAACATACAGTGTTGGTTCTTGAGACATCTGGGGTGCTTTTTAACCGCACCGGGCAAGATCCATCGTAAACACCTGCAATATCTACAGTACAGCTACTAGAGTATGTACTATATAGTATCTACGTCTAGCTCGAAGCTCGGATCAGTCATTGTCATGCACGGCCACACCCGTCAAAGGCTTCAAGCCTTCGTCATACGTACCTAGGATCTCGAACCTTATGCGCGGGCCAGGGGTTAGGCTGCCTTCGCCCTCCATATCTCCGTGATAGGTACATAGCGCAGCCTTGCAGCACGGATAGATCTGAAAGATCAAGGGACGCTGGGACGGTGACTCAAGAATAGACTACGGAATCAGTACCTATAGCTCTTCATTATTGGACTCGGTTATCAATTTTCCGACGCAAGTCACGCAACTAGTCTTGATGGCAGCCCGGTGGGTCTCTAATACGAGGCTCTGCCGCTCTGGTGTTGATAAGCACCAACCCGAAATCCTTATTTATGCCACGCTTTTGTGTCGATGCATCGTTCATACGAGAATTCATAAAGTAGTAAACTTCTTCTCGATTGAAGATGGTGCATCTTTTGATTGGTAATGATTTGTCACTTACGTTAACTAGTTACGTGGAGTGCTTACAATGAAGTTCAGTGGAGAGAGCTTGAAACTAGATGGACTCCTGTTCTCATTGAATCATAATGGCATGCCATGTGGCGACAGTAATATATACTTCGATGAGCGTGTCCAACGATCTGGCGTCCAGGCATGTCGATCAACTGCCACGACTATAAAAATGGGTCCACTAGAATGTTTGGTCAATACTGTGGCTATTTTATTGATTTGATAGTGTCTACTTCAATATTGAGGGCAGAGGTCAGAAGATCTAGCAGGCATGGATTAGGTTGAAGTGTGGGTGACAGACACCTGAAAATAAATGGGTGTAAACATCGATGTACTACTAAGAAACCTACATGGCGTGCAGGTGAAGACTTGATACATGATCTTCAATTCTGGCCAAGCAAAATAGCAGTGGAACCATAGAGCTTTTGTTTTACAGAACTGGAAACAGCTGGAGGCACTGCGACTCTGCGAGAGACGTGTGAATTCTCAGAAAATCAAGAATGTCGTCAATGTTCAGCAACTCCAACATCATGTCCTACATCCTCCAAGCTCCTCAAAACAACAAACTCTACTACTATTCCCCATCCAGCCCAAGAACCAGAGAAACTCGACCGTCGGATCAGGGCATCTCAAGTTCAACTAATCGGACCCTACCGAGACACGGCAATCCCGAAGCAAAATCGGGTGGCGAGCAGTCTGAAAGGAGATAAGAACCCGGAGAAAATTCTGCTTGACCAGAAACCGCGAAACGCCAAGCGCCATGCCGACCGTAAAATGAGATACTTTTCTGCCTCAGGCGACAAGAAAAATGGCCACCCTGAGTTGGAACTTGGATGAGACGGTTGAGATCATGCCCCACACCCGTTAATGTCAATGGTGAAGGGGAACGTGAACATTCAGGCTGTGATCTCGGTTCTCCGTGGGATTTAGCGTATGAAACTTGTACTATTCTATTTCATGGGTGTAGGAGAATCTGAAATTGTAATCTTTATCTCATACCACCCCCGGTGGCTAACAGGATCAGAAGATCAAATATCCGGCTCGTTTCGATGGACTTGGCTCATGATGACGTACGCCTGAGGCAGATACGCGCGAGGGCCGGGAGCCAGGCTCTGCATGGCCAGCCGCCAGTGTCGTGTTAGTCTGGGGTTTCTTCAAGCCCGGGGACTCGCCAGAGCGATGTGGTAGATCCAATAAGGCTCGAAAGGGTGTAGTTTATCACGCAAGTTACGTTCTTTGTGCTGTTGCTGCCTGGAGAGGCATTCTCCGTTGATCCCCCAACGGTCTCACAGTAGCCTCTTGGATTGTGGAGGTAGGATTTACGAGTAGAGGGGGCTGTAGAGATGCATCTTGGAAGAGATTTTTGCTCAAAATGGGAGAAAATTTGCCTCTACTACACTTTCAATCTATTTTCTTTGGTCCTTTTGGTAAAGGGATGCCAGTAACTCGAGGTGCCTAGACTCGCGGGAACAGCGGTTGGGTATGCCAGACAACGGGGATTGGTACTTGGTTTGCCAGCATTGACCTCATCCAGCAAACCTCCAGATCCTACAGTATTCAAGATAGAAATCTCGTCGAGACACATGTCTTAATGTACCACATAGGGGTTTGATTGCAAGGAATACGACACCCGGTTATCACTTTGCAAGTACATGGAGTCTCATCACCACTGTAGTCTTTCACACCACGGCCAAGCTTGGGCGCCACATGGTCCGCGAGTCAAGTCTAGCCAGATTCAGTAGACCAAAACAACGCGTCCTTGTCATTTGGTCTCTAGGTGGTAGACTGTTACAAAGAGAAGAATGGAGGGTTGAATCATAGAAGATCGCATTTCAGCGTCTATGTCATGAGATGGTGTGCGCTAAGACACCATGGTAAGAGGTATTCCTTTAATGTACATGCCCATGACTGAACCATTCGGGATGGAACAGTGACATTTGATTCACGCGATAATAAAAAGCAAAATTCAGAAACAACCCTTGTTCCGAAACCCAGTTGATATTCGAAGAAAGCAAAAACCCGTCATGTTGATCGCCAGTAGTCATGAAAGAAAAAGCACAAACCCCGATCGCCTTCCCAGAAGTTCAAGAAACACAGCTCATGGAGTTAACTCCATTTAAGAGCGCTCACCGCGGAGGCGGCGGGCCAGCTGGATGTCCTTGGACTGGATGGTGACACGCTTGGCGTGGATGGCGCACAGGTTGGTGTCCTCGAACAGGGAGACGAGGTAGGCCTCGACGGACTCCTGGAGAGCACCGATGGCGGAGGACTGGAAACGGAGGTCGGACTTGAAGTCCTGGGCAATCTCACGGACCAGACGCTGGAAGGGGAGCTTGCGGATGAGCAGCTCGGTGGACTTCTGGTAGCGACGGATCTCACGGAGAGCGACGGTACCTATGGACGAACTGTTAGGACCATGATGCCATGAGACCAGATGGATTGTGCTGATCTAAACTTACCGGGCTTGTAACGGTGGGGCTTCTTGACACCGCCGGTGGAGGGGGCGGCCTTGCGGGCAGCCTTGGAAGCGAGCTGCTTACGGGGAGCCTTGCCACCAGTGGACTTACCTGTAGATAGAAGTGTTGGTTAGTGATGAGTCGTTTGGGATGTGGTTTTTGGAGAAAGATCACGATGCGCCCAACCCCTTCACTCGTCCCAAAGTGGAAGTGCCACGAGCGGTGACATGACCAGGCTGGGAGAAGGCGGAGAAGAGCAAAGCAAAACGTAAATAAAAATGGCATCAAGATAAACTTACGGGCAGTCTGCTTAGTGCGAGCCATCTTTGATGATGAAGTGGATGAAGTTGTTGATGAAAGTGGTTGTCGGAGAGGTTTCGTTGGATGGATGAAAGAGGGAAGAAGGCGAGGGTGGGGGGAAAGGTATTTGTAGGAAACCGCCCCGTGGTGATCTGGCTGGGTTGTGCGGGCGGGCCAATCAGAAAGCGCGCCTGCGGATCACCGGGGGAAGTGATTGTGCAGCCTTCCAAATCAGGCCGTTTGATTGGTTGGATTGATTTTGGTTGGGTCTAAGCGAGCCTGGCCCGTGATGCAGCCAATCAGCGGGCCGGATCATTGATCTTGAAATGCCCATTCCTGCTCCCCTTCTGATCGCTACGGTGGAAAAGATGGCAGGGCCGATCAGAATGATGGAAGGTATTCTACATGCCATACGCTAGGGGTTGGATCAATTCAGGCATTACAAGGGATCAGGGGTGGCATAGTTGGAGGTGGAAAGGGCTGGGAATCAGACTGGATCACGGATCACGGGGATCGCAGCCTGACTAAGCAGCTGCCCGCCCCAAACAGATCAGCGGATCCTGGTATGTGATTGGCGGATCCGGCCACTAGCGCGTGATCTGGACGTGATTTGGGACGGACGGGCAAGTCTTGCCCTCCCGCGACTTCTGCTACAAATATCCTTTTACCCCTCGGCCTTCTGTTCCTCTTCTCCCCTCCATCCATCTCTCGACGACAAAAGTCTCCCCACTTTTTTCAACCAACTTTCCCAACTTCACTAACCTCATATCAACATGTCTGGCCGTAAGTTCTCTCTCTGGTGATCCTCATTGGGTTCATCATCCCTTCCCCGCACACATGGTCTTCCAAAAAGACGCGTCGGGAACCATCTCTAACGCGTCTTCCTCTTTTCAGGTGGCAAGGGTGGAAAGGGTCTCGGCAAGGGTGGCGCCAAGCGTCACCGCAAGATCTTGCGTGACAACATCCAGGGTATCACCAAGCCCGCTATCCGCCGTCTCGCCCGCCGTGGTGGTGTCAAGCGTATCTCCGCCATGATCTACGAGGAGACTCGTGGTGTCCTCAAGACCTTCCTTGAGGGTGTCATCCGTGATGCCGTCACCTACACTGAGCACGCCAAGCGCAAGACTGTCACTTCCCTTGACGTTGTCTACGCTCTCAAGCGCCAGGGCCGTAAGTTCTTCCTGCTTTCGTCCCTCTTGCTCCGTCTTGACGCGTCTTTCTCTAACATCTTCCCTCAGGCACCCTGTACGGTTTCGGTGGTTAAGCGTGTCTTGTGTTTTCTCTTTTCCGGGTTTCACGGTACGATGGGACGTTGGGGTGTTCTCTGATTTATTTTACAACTGTCATGGGTCTCTGGGTTTTGCTTTTTTATTACAACGACTACCACTTTTCGCGTCCACTATGGGTCTGCTAGTGTTCGCCTTCTGGGCTTTCCTGTATCATAGCGGCCTTCTTACAATCATGGCTGGCACCACTCGATATGGTGGAAAGGATCAATGATCCGATACGAATACAATTAACTCAAAACATCGACCTTTGCTTCCTTGGTAGTTCAGTGTCTGTAACCATTGTGCCTTTGCGTGTTATTGTGTTCTTCGTATTATTGTCTCCGGTCGCGTTGTCTACTTCCTGGCCTTGGGCGCGTTGCTGATCCCGCCCTGTCAGGCAGGATCTTCCCATGTAGAGGCTTTGGGTAGTCTCCAGAGCTTGATCAATTCATACTAGACGTCATGACCATTTGCTCTTCCATTAGTGTATCTAGATCTCGTCTGACAGTCCCGTTTGACTCTCGTGGCTGTGCTCTGTATGATTTTTGATTTTGCAATCGCGTGTATTGACCTCCAGGGCTCCAGCTTTCTTGGACCTGACTTGATCCTATCCAATCTTGTAGTTCGGTCCGAACTAGCTCTTCTCGACGACATAGTTTCATATAGCAGTATGGGTACATTCTTGGATCATCCTCGGGCTTCATTTTGTCATTAGGGGAATTCAATGGATGGGACGCCGTGTTGATCGCTAGTAGGTATTTTGAATATTGGTGTAGTAGGTTGGTGGTCTGAAGGGGTAGTGACGGTGGTATGGATATATATCGCTAGCATGGACAATCACAACATTCAAATACAAGACTCAACTCAAGTGGAATACGGAGCCAAAACACACTAAAACCAGTACAAATTACGCCTGAAACACATGAAAACCTACAAGATTCAAGAAAATCCCAAAATTCACCTCATACGAAGCCAAAATGCGATTGAGTATGAGGCGGTCGGACCAGGGGGTTCAACTGGGGTTCAACTCCTAGGCGGAGGGGTTCAACTTGCCTTGGCACTCCAACATACACCGAAGTACAACTTCCAGTATCCATCCCTGCGCCAATACCAACACAATCACGATAATAAATGACCGAGATTCAGATACACTATAGAAGCAGAGCGCTAAAAGTTGACAGTACACATACAATTACCATGGCCGAGATACCTGATTGGCAGAAACCGTACTGCAAACTGCAAGAGTCGGCGGGACTCTGGACACAAACGCGTGCGACCACCCCAAGGAAAACGCCAGTCACTGCTCGGAGCCGATCGAGCCCCCATGTGCCACCAGAGCGGCAGCAAGATATGGACAAGATACCTTGCTAGAGTCAAGAAGTACCAGAAGAACTCGCTGGCCAAAGCTGGTCGTGGCGCACATGGTCCTCCAAGGACCTTGTGGCCGGAGAGTATAAGATGACATACACGATCATGGTGGCATGCGTCCATCCTTCTGTCATTGTTCTTGGAAAATCCTCCAGAAGGCTGATACATATATGTTGGTCATACCCAACCTTCCAGGTTCCAAGCGAGTACCTGGATACACGTCGCGTCGATCATGGGATCACTAACTAACAATAGACTAGACACTCAAGTTGTCAACCAGAGCATCACAGCGATGAGAGGAGAAAACACCACACACACACCGGCCTGCCTAACTACATCATATCATGCCTCGTGGTTAGCTCCTAGTGCCCACCCCCGTCGCACCAGGACCGATCCAGAATCCGAGGATTCGGCCCGTGCTACAGTATTTGGCACAACAGAGCTCCTAGAGATGGTACTCTTTCAGCTCGACCCGAGGTCAATACTCAAGGCACAGCAAGTCTGTCAACGATGGAAGCAAACAATCGCCCACTCCATCCACCTCCAACAAGCACTCTACCTCAAGCCAGTCAAACCCAGCAACCCCAAGCGCACATCAAACACCCTCATCGAAGAGATCATCCTACCCCAGCTGCTCCTAAGATCAAGGAACTTCCTCATCCCAGGCAAACACCCAAACTTCGAACCATGTTTCCGCCAAGAGGCGAGCTGGAGGAAGATGCTCCCCCAACAACCACCCGCGTCCACAATCGGAATCATCGAGATCGTCCGACACGAGAAATACACATTCACAAAGTTGGCAGTCCAGCCTGAATCGCTGAGGATGGAACATATCCTCAACGGGATGGAAAACGGGACTCTCATGCCTACGCCAAACGACCGAGTATTCTGGACGACCGTCGCCCGATCTCTCAATTTTGAGATCTGGGGTCAGAACTGGGTACAGACCAAGAGCCCGCTGCCTGATGGGACAGCCTGGTTGCCGGCGAACGTGGACTGGGATACTCTTCGACTAGGTGTGGCGTCCATGTGCCTGGAAAAGCATGACTGCGACTTTGTTATTGTGTCTGAATGGCCGCAACGGCTGTTCCAGGAGGATAGGTGTGTGTGTCAGAAGACGGTTCTGGATCGTTGGCTGGAGGACTCGTTTGGTCGGTGCGAGGTTGTTGTTGCCCGTGAAGAGGCGAGCCATACGTACACCTTCAGAGAGGGGAATGTTCCAGTGCTAAGGCAGTTGTGCGAGCGGTGCTGCTGCCGGAGTCGCTTTGCCAGGCGCATGTTCATTCCCTAGATCTCACAGCATGAATATAAGATATGCACGCGTTGCCCGCTGATAACACCAGAAGAGAAGTGGATGCCACCATGGGGTTTACCATGCAGCGCAGAATCTCATGTGCCGCCCGAGACTGCTGTCACCGTCCTGTAGACTCCATGAGAACAGAGGGAACTAGATACTAGGGGTATCTTCGTCGGCGTCAACTATGAAGCTGATAAGATTACCGGCGTTACTCATGACAGCAAAGGCACTCCACAACTGGGGACAGGAGACATGAGAAGATAAAGCCCGAGCTCAACCATTGAAGCACAAGATAATGGAGGGTTGATCTGCCTCAAATGGGACGCAATACTAGCTATGCTATCGCCTCTTCTTCCGTTGACTTCTGCAAGCATCGACAATACCCAGCCCAGGGCCATGTTTTCAGTAAACCTTCACTGTTCCCGCGCCTCCTAAGGAGTACGAAAGAGGCCTTGCTTCCAGTTGTGCGATTCCGATGTCTGGTGACCGGATACCATCCCATCATCTAATCCGAATAAAGTCCATGTCTAAGCTTGCTGTACACTACTTGACATACTTGGCCAGTCCTGGCATCGTCTGTAACATTATGCCAAGAGAGTAAAGATACTGACATTCACCTGCAAGCCTTCTCTCAGGGAATGCCGACTCTGGAAACCGTGACTACGTTGTATCTCATGCACCAGAGAAAAGGGCACTGAAAAAAATCCACACGTCACCCTCCTCAAGCCGACCTCAGCATATACTCTTTATGGTCACTCCTCACGCCTGCATACACACGACAGCCAAGGCAATGAACAACCTCGCCTCAGATAACGATATGTGTAACGAGCCGTGAAACACAAACATTGGCATCCATCAAGACCGGCGAACAAGTGAGCACCAAATCCGCCGGCCACGCGCAAGACTCGTCAAATGTCTCAGCCAATGTATCAAGCTCAACCAGTTGACTCCAAGAAGGATACTCCAGACCTTATTGCCCCCACCACAGTGGGGGCCCGTCGCCGACCCCCATGAGCGAGGGAGCGCCCACCAAAACAGCCCTACAAAGTCCAGCCCTATCAAACATCTGCGGTGACCTTCCACCGGTCACTCAAACAGGCCGAGAGCGGTGATTGGGCTACGCTAGATTCGCATGCGATCCAATCTCAGCTCAGATCTCAGCGAGACACGCAATACCAGACCGTCGGACCGTGGCATGGAACGTGCTGACCGGCATTTGAACAAGGCAGCCGTCTAGACAAGCGTGCGAGTGGACATTTGCCTTTCCAACGGTATGCAGAGGCCACGTGCGAGAGCATGGACCTGCCTGGGGGCTGTGTTGGGATCAATGAGACACATCTCATACCAGGACTCAGATCTACGGTGTTATCAGTTTTTGTATCGTCCTACTTTTCTGTATACTTGAGCAAGAGTACAGTATGCGGACACTCCCCGAGCATAGGTAGCCAGCATTCAGCAATCCCCTCCTTACATGGTCACAAGGGACGGGCATTCCAAGAGTGTTCCAGAAAGTCGTCGAAATTCTATACCGACTGAAAGATTTCAAATACAATCCCGTTGGGATTGCTAAGCCCGGCATATACAGCAAGTGAACGTCGTACATCAACAGTCGGAACCAGCCGGGAGCGCGCAGCACTGCAGAAGACTGCAAATTCCACGAATCACGCATCTCCTCGGACATCCAACTCTCTATCATCGAGTCAGACACTGTCACTCATCTCACCTTCCTAGAAAAACTCTGATAGTTGCAACCTAAAACCCCCTGCACAAGAAAATTTTTTCCTCATGCAGCTATACTTAGACGGGATGCCAACGAGACAGGGCACGCGGAGAATCCCGGTGCCGAGTTCCCAGGACGCACTAGAAGGCTTCCAGAAGGCCCTAGCGTGGCTTGGGGCATGCTGGAAACGCTCGAAAAGGGCAGTAAAACGAGCGTCACAGCCGTACAATACGGACCACTAGCCTCGATACGACACGGTGTATCCGCGGTTTTCCTGCAGTAGGGTGTGCACTGTGCAGAAACACTTCAGAGACAACGCTGTGGCTGAGCACAGGATGTGTGGCCCAATCAGTAGTCTTGAAAAATTTTTATCCTGCATTAGCGCTTTCTAATTATGCTCTGCAGAGTTTGTTCGCTCGCACCCTTGAACTTCTCGGTCCGGTTACTCGGCTCAGGGCTGCCCATCAAACCATTAAGGTGCTGACAGTGTAAGACCGGGTTCGCAGGGCCCTCGGCCGTGTCTGCGAGTGAAAATTTTTTTTGCCGATAAGGCGTATTGGGCTTGAGGGCTGGCCCGATTGAGAAGGTTGGCGTGCACACTGCATCCCACCGACGTAGGGGGGTCTACGAGTGCAAAGTGCCCGGTCGGTAGGGATAGTTGTACGATTCAACGGTCAAATGCAGATGTGTAGTGGATGTGTCTATGTGTC
>JAXQJV010000879.1:0-12506 GCA_037042255.1 Penicillium sp. PG106-07D
TGTTCTGCTACCTGAGAGGGAGCCGACTCCGAGCTCTGGAGCTGCAGCAGCATCGGCGGAGCAGCAGCTCGTGTCATCGTCCGAAGACCACCGTCTCCCAAGTGGGGAGACAATCTCAAGGAGCCTCTCGCACTTTGAGGGTTTGGGTAGGGATTGGGGTGGGAGAAGTCGAATGCCGGCTTTCTCTGTGTTGCGTTTATAAGCCTCGGTATTGCAGAGTGCGGTGTCTGTAGCAAGCCGTCGGGGGTTGCAGGGCCGCAGAGTTGCCAGTAAATTGGGGGGTCTTGTCCGGATTTAGCCAGTCGGGGAGAGAGATCGCGTGTACGCACGATGGGGCGTTGGACAACGAGGGTAGAGGGTTGTGAACCTGGTCGGCGTCGTCGTGAAATTTCAATGAGCTTGTCGCTAAGCTGGCACAAGTGGTGGCAGATTTGATGGGTTTGCCTTCTACTGTAGCTTCCCCGTATCATTCATTGATGGCCTCCGACTCCGCAACGGCTGGTGACTTCGCTGTTACGTAAGGAAGATGTGTGATTGGACACCTGAGGCAGCAATTTAGCACTCGCCCGATCAGATCAGAAGCTTCAGGCATTCAATGACTAACGCCATAATATTCAGGCAGAAATATCTAACTACCTAGGAGACTTTATCCTTGCAAAATCTGGAACTATAGCAGTGGGTAAGTGTGCGGAGGCATATCGCGTGCTACTAGCCCCCTAGCCCCTTAGCTTCAAATTCGAAATGTTGTACGGAGTAAATATCACGCTAGTGAGATTGGAGAACCTAGCACCAGATTCCCCCGCATACGACAAGAATTTTGCCGCCAAGCCAGGGCCAACCGCACTCTCGGTTTCCTCCGTGAGGTCCAAGTTCTCGTTCGCGTTTTCTTCGTAGGTTTTGGGTATTCCTGCGCCCAGGCCTCATCATCTGACTGCCGAGAGCCGAGATTCCCTGTACTGTCATGTTCTGTCACGCGGAGAGAATCCGTGGGCACGCCCAGCCAGTCACCAGACTGCCTCGCCCTGCAAAAAGCACCTTGGTGCTGGTGGGGCTCTGGAAGAACCGGCAGCGTTTTCAATACACACCGCCCAGTAATGTACATACAATATTGAGGTTTCCACACTGCCAAAGGGGTCTCGAAAGCTGGAAAGAGTCCGGAAGGAACACCTGCACAGCCCTATGATCCGTGTATTGGCCGTAATAAATTACCTCAGATCGCAAAGCAGGATTTTCCCATAGGTTCTAGGACAAGTATTATTAGATGCTCTAATTTTCCGCCCGTCTCTCTTTCTGTCTCTCTTCTCCTTTAAATCTCAACCCCGGAGTCTTCAACTTCGATGTGATCCCGTCTTTTTGCAGCGACTTGCGTGAGACCTCCCCGGATTCGACTTCCAGCGACTGGTCTCCAGCTCCCCACCTCCAACCATTTTTCCTCTCGCGAGGATGCGGCCGTGCGCCGGTGCCAATTCAAGTCCGCAGCGTCAGCGCCCGTTGACTCGTGCGCCCACGTGGTGCCATCGTGCACTTTGAGCGGTCGATATCAGGATTGCAGCATTCCTTCGACTGCCACTCTCAACTAAGAAAAAGAAAAGTTCCACACACAAACCCAATAATCTGATCGACCGGAACCCGCTTTCCAAAAGCGCGCTCCCTTTCGCCAACCCCCCCAGTCATGTTGGCTTCCTCCCCCTCGCCGTCCTCCGCGGCCTTGCGATCCCCTCGTCCCCAGTCGCACCCACACCCGCTCCCTCACCCAGCAGGAGCTGCAGCGCATTATGATCCCTCGTCTGCTCCACAATTCAATAGTCCTCGCTCGTCACGCCAGGCCATTGAGGAGCTTCGCTCGGCCTTGAATCGCCATACCGTCGATCCTGCCTCCCCTGAGTCTCCGGCATCCTGGAAGCGGCGCGTATCAACCGTATCAACCGCCTCCACCTCAGCCTTCGTCGATACTCTCGCCCCCAATTCCGCCTTGGCTCTCTCTTCCGGTCCTGCAGCCGCCACTCCTGCGACTGCTCCTTCTGACTTTGTAGCCGCGACTGCCCCCGTGAATGATCCGCCCCCCGCCGCCGCCGCACCTCCTACCTCCGCTCCTGTCACAATCACTACTCCCTCGATGCCCGCCCCGGATAGCACGGGGTCCAACAAGCGCAACAGCCAGTGCGACCATCACCTGCCGGATGCGTTGCCGGCGGGGTCAGCTCAAGATGGGGAGGCCTCACAGTCTAAGAGACTGCGGTCCTCCCGGCAAGACATCAAGGTCTTGCCCGCCCAGTACGAGAATGTTGATTCTCGTGACTTGGTGGTGCTGATTTCCAGCATGCTGATGGAGCTGATTCGCTTCAACGACAAGATCCCCCTGCATCAGGGGCGTTTAACTCGCTTCCACTCCCGTTCGCCACCTCGGATCTCCGTGCTCGACTATCTGCAACGTCTGACTACCCACGCCACCCTGTCGCCCCCAATCTTGCTCAGCATGGTCTACTACATTGATCGCCTCTGCGCTCTGTACCCCGCCTTCACCGTCTCCAGCCTGACCATTCATCGTTTCCTGATCGTCAGTGCCACGGTGGCCAGCAAGGGTCTCAGCGACAGCTTCTGGACGAACAAGACATATGCGCGTGTCGGGGGTATCACCATGAATGAGTTGGCCATGCTGGAACTTGAATTCCTCTTCAAGGTTCAGTGGCGAATCGTACCACAGCCAGAGGTGTTAGAGGACTACTACCAGAGTCTCATCGAGCGATGCGATGGCTATGAAATCGAGCGCGCCAGTGCAAACCACAGCACTGCACCTACAGCTTCGACAACAGCTGCCAACACCCCAGCCACATCATAGGGTCTCCGGTCTATTCTGTGTCGAAAACGACCTCTATGCAACATTGGACAGCGACCTGGAGCGCCTTTACACTTCGATTTGATCCATGCTCCTGCATTGAAAGTTCTTGGGCTGGCCTCAAGGACCTCCTCAATGCCGGCACTGGCTTTACGATTATCACACCATCACACCCTACCTAGTCCTCCTTCCCCCCTCCACCTCTCAGCAGAATTGCTCTTGCGACCTGATCTTAATGAACCCATCACCTTGCATTCCAGGAAGGGCGTTGTATCGAACAACCAAAACCCGCCATGCTCGTGATCTGTCCAGCGAGTCAGGCCACACACATTACATGGCGCTGTCACCAAATAGAACCCGGGACTCTCTTCGCATCCCAACGGGCGGGCGGTGATTTTTATCATGTTTTCAGCGGCTCATTTGAAGCGGATGTTTCTGGCGTTTCTTTTTATCTTTTATGGCGATAACGAGGTGTTATCTACGACCCAAATATCACAATAATCCCCCGTTCTCTTTCTAACTGTATTGTGTTAACTTAGTCCTTCTTTTTTCCTTTCTCTGCTGTCGACATTTTCTTCTTCTACTGGCAAACTTTTTTCCCCCGATACCCCCCTTGAATACTTCGTGGAGTTTGTGTTAGGTTACATAGCCCCTTGAACAAAGATTTGATTAAACTAAGTCAAGCTTTTCCTTTGGCGGGGACTACCAAGCAATCGGCACCCGTTACTGACATTCCGTCCCACCTTGCAAAACCAGACAAGACCTCACCGGTCGAACTCTCCTTGTTCAGAGCGTGAGGTGGAGAGGTGGCTCGGGTGGTGGACTGAGAGTGATGTCCTTACCTTCGAGGCCGCGCAGGAACTCGGCGGGCTCGGGATTGCTCATCCTGGCTCGATAGAATTTCCAAGTTTACACTCACAAGACGAATTGACAAATACTACTTTTAGATGGTTGGTAATTAGATAGGAGTGAAGAAACCAGAGTTGTTTGAGTACTATTCCCGTAACTCTCTACAGATCCTGGAGTAATAAATCAGACCATTTGATTCAAGTGCCAACCCAGTCAGCCAAAAGCTAGTAAGTTCTCAATTCCACTATCCCTCCAACAGGCTCTTCAACACATCAGCAGGTGTACGCTTAGGTGCAGATATCTCTAAGAACTCCCGGCTCGTAGTAGCTGCTGAGCATTTGCCTTCCCATGCCGTCTCAGCGGCATATTTAATAGAGCCGATCACGTTTCTTGACTGACTAGTTGCCGCGTACTGAAGCTCATAAAGCAAGTCGACAAACGAAACGTCCTTGTAGCTCACCCTCTCGACCTGCGTACCAATGTGCTGTTCGACCATGCTCACAGTCTGCTTCCCGGTGATATCCTCGGGCCCGTTCAGAACATATTTGGCCCGATTATGCAGAGTCGGGTCCTCTTCAGCCAAGAGATGAGCGGCAAAAACCCCAACCTCAGACGGGTCGACAATAGCGACGGGTGCATCCTCCGCCGCCATCAGACGAAGAACATCTTGCTTTCCAGATTCGCGATATTCTTTGATGAATTCGGCCGCGCTAGACAGATAGAAAGGAGAGAAGACATTCGGCTGGAGTGAAGTCCACTGCAAGGCGTTGAATTCTGGGGCGCTCAATAGCGCTTCGATGGCCCAGTGTGCGCGGGCGTAGTAAGCCTTGCAATCCGGGTGCACATTCGCGGCAGTCGTCGAGATTCGTACGATATATTTAACTCCTGCGTTGAGAGCGGCGACGTGGAAGGCGGATTCTTCGGCGAACTGATTCGGTTGGTTGTGCGCGGCGATGAATGCTCTGGCTACTTGATATTCACGAAGCCAGTCGGAGGTTATGTCAACCCAGTTCTTCTCGATCACTTCAACTCCAGGCAGCTTGGCAAGCTGGCGCGCTGCTGGACTCTCCGAGGAACGAGTCAGAGCAATGAAGCGGTAGCCAGAGAGGGTACTGCTTCTTTCGAGCAATTTGGGCAGGGTTTCTGCGACGCTTCGGCCCGTGTTTCCAGTGGCACCGACGATAAGGATGGAAGGAGCCATGAGGGTGAAATATAGAATAGTTTCGATCGACTAAAAGAAAGCCTGGCGAGGTGTGTTGTTGTCTACTCTCAATCACGGAGGCGCTTCCGGTCAATTTATAGCTACCTGTGGTGCATACACTGCTTTGTAATAATGGTTGCTCGTATACAGCTCTAAAGTGTTGTTAATAGAGCATTACTAAAGGATGACGTGAGTAAATTGAGGAAGAACTTGAAGATCAACAGTCTGTGTAAGTCCTGGCCTACACTAGGATTCTGATTATAGTACTGGACTGATGGGATGCCGGTGGAATGCCGGTGGATTACCGAACGGATGGGATGCCGAGTGGAGCGCGGTGGAGGGCTGGTGGAATGCCGTGGAGAGCTGAGACAATTCGTGGAAATAAGTTATGGATAGTTAACTAGTTCGGGCAGTTTATTAATCAACTAAACAAAGTCAAGAATGTTAGTGGGGGTGGCGCATCCATCCACTTGACACATCCGTTTCCTGGCTTGCGTCAACTTGTCAAAGTTGGCCGTTCGCATGGTCGAGATCTTGCTCGTCACAGTCAACGTCCTACGATCTTATGGCAAATCGAGGCAATGAAATCTACCCCGCACAGGACCTCCCAGACGCCTTCAAGTGCCATACATTCACTTGTCGTTTTTCTAACTGCAATGCGAGCTACCGGCGCAAGGAACACTTAAATCGACATGAGGCAAGACATTCCCCGCAGCAATTATTTGTATGCTCCAGCTGCGGTCACAGATTTGGACGAAGGTACCCTTCCAGTGATTATTCCGATACTCGTATCTCAATCACGTTGGCTAAAGAAACTTGGAATCAGCGATACACTCCGGCGACATGTTCAAAGACGTCACCAGATAAACGAGCCTTTAAAGCGTGCCATACGAGCCTGTGATAGCTGCCGCTCAAGTAAGACTCGGTGCGACGGCGGTGTCCCATGTGACGAGTGTCTACGTCGCAAGATTCAATGCTCCTTCCACGAGTCCACCGGCTCAGTAGAAAAGCAACGCCCTAAAGCATCAGCGCACCGCGAAGCAGAACTTGGGCATGATCAACCACAATCATACCATTCGAAAAAGAAAAATCAGTATATCGACCTCTATTTTCAGTCTTTCCACCCCTCTTGGTGCTTCATTCACAAAGGGTCTTTTGACGTGCGCCATGAAACGCCCTTACTGGTCCAATCAATGACTGTGCTAGGCCTGTGGGCGAGTGGGGAACAGTCCGCGCAATCTTCGGCGATCGAACTTCATGCTACACTTGACTTGGCTATTCAAAACCAAAAGGTTCCAATTTCCAAATGTCCTGCACAGTATCCCAACTCTATTAACCCGTACGGAATAGGACAAATGGGACGCCTCAATGGTTGAAGGACCCTATAGCACCAGCTTCTGGCTAATACCAACATATCAGGCTATCTTGTTGCACATTATCTTCTCCTGTGTCCTCAAAAGCCGCGGTGCTCTCGATATTGACCTAAAAGTTTCTTTGTCCCGTGCTGACTTTGGATTACTTGAATCGCTTGTCCGAAGCTGTCGAAAGCTAGGCATGTTCTACTATCCGAATATTCTCGCCAGGTACAAAGAAGCTCGCCTGGCCTCGTTTGTCTGGGTGGGGATTGAGGAAACAAAGCGATTCAACTTGGCCTTGTACAAACTCTGTGGCAGAGTAAGGGGCTCGAGTATAGGAGACAGTGGAAGCGGGGGAAATAAGAATGCTGCTTCTTTGCTGCCCGCAAGTGAACTACAATTTCCCATGCCAAATAATCGTCCTTTGTGGAATGCCGTTGGCAAAAACGAATGGCTGGCTAATACCAAGGTGGAGGAAAGTCTGGCTGGTTTGGATGATAATCGGCAAGCGAGCTGGATCTCAAACTTTGCAGAGGTGTTAGAAATCCTCGAATTTTAAATTATTTTCAAATACCCGACCATTTACGTTTCATGCTTGGAATAACGCCTCTTCAGGTAGGCAAAAGGGGCGAAACTGTGTATTTCAATGGATTTTCCGGAAATATATATTGTTCATTAGTTAGCGGCGCAATACCTACTGACCATAGCACGAAATGGAAAGAGAGAGATAGGTACCTAGGGATAATGAGCAGGTGGGTAAAAGAAATGGAATCAACGTCTCATGTGGATAACTCATTTCAACGATGATGATGTCTTCAATTTAGTGGCTCTGGTGTGTCGGTATGCCCGCAGTTCATACTTCCAGCTCATAATCATCTGGCGATAAGGTAGAGATAAGAATTTCCTGATTTGGCAGATAGGGCTTAGGGTGCGGGGTCTAGGGCATCGCCCGCTCTGAAATCTTAAACTTCTTTTGCGTCACCGCATCACCGTGTCGCGACTTTGACAACAAACACCTGACGAGTCGCTCACGGACATCTGTTGCCCTTTTCACCATGCGATAAATCTGCCCTCTACCATCCCCCAGCTCTTCAGCTGCCTTCCCCCTCCACACCCCAAAAAAATTCGAGAACCGCTCTCCCGCTGGAATCTCATCGCGATGGATCCCGTTGCAATCATCGAGGCAATCAAGCCTTTGAAGGGCAAAGTGGTCCCAATCAGAACTATTCAAGAGACCCAACCGCCGGAAGATTTCGGTATGTGGTTTAAATTACGGCTCAGGTTCCAACTCGAACGCCAGCGACCTTGCTAACCCAGATGTACAGCCGACGCCTACGTTGCTGAGGTTAATACGAGATCTGCCTCCAAAGTCATCAAGTGAGCACATGCACCCTTTCCCACCCAATCAGTAAACTCCTTTTTATATGCGTCTAACCGATATATCCAGGGCTCTCGACTCGACCTTCCCTCGCGATGCCTCTCTCCCCATGGCGCATCTGCGCCGCTTTGCGAAACGTTCTATGCTCCCACAACATCTGCTCGCAACCATTGAAGCCGAAAACCCAGGTCCCCTGCCCGATGGCCAAACACTCTTTGTTGTGATTCCATCTCCATTGCCGGAACCTGAGGAGCTGAAGGCCCTTCTCGCTCCCTTTGCACCCGTGCCGCGCACTGCTACACCTCCCGTCAACTCCTCCCGCCCTTCGTCTCCGGCCTCTCCCTCCTCCCCTACAGTCAATCCAGCTTCTCCAGAGCCCCAGCCTGCCCAGATCCGTCTCCTCAAAACTCGAATTCCGATCTATCCGCCCTTCAATACCGCGCAAGCTGAACTCTGGAGCCGAAAGATGTGGCCAGTGATCTTCAACCCCGCCGCGCCCCGCTCCTCCGTCGCCCCTCCTCCAATGATCCTCAATCGTGTTCTGAAATCCATCAAGCCCCGCGCGGGACACTACCTTGCCCTGGCGCGCAAGGTGGCCCAAGAATCGAAGCAATCCGGTCGCGGTCGTGGCGTCGGCGCTGTCATCGTTGACCCCGCCATCGAGGAGGAGATCGAGCAAACCGCCTGGGTACAATGCCGCAAGGGTACCGAACGATGGATGGACGCCGTCCTTTCCGTCGGAGGTGATGCTCGCTATGCACGCTCGGAGGCTGGCGCACCCTCCCAAGCAGACCAGCATTCCTGGGAGACACCAAACCCTGCGAGTACCAGCTACAATTCCGACCTCGAGGGAGGACCAGATCTTCACGCTCTGATGCGCGCGACGGAGCTAGTCGCCCGCCGGCGTCGTGAGGATGACCATCACCTGGCTGAATATGCAGACACAGACTGGGTCAGTCCTGTCGTCGCAGCCGATCCACAGCTGGCCCACCAGCTCAGCCCGCTCGAGTCGTACTTCCTGTATGAAGTCAATGGAGCAACCACAACCATCGAAACAGGCGACGACGCCGCTCCACCTCTGTCGCCCCAGAAGCGCAAGCTCGAAGAGCGTGACGCAGAGACCTCCACCGCTTCGCTGAACGTCAACCCCGAAGCAACCAACCCAGTCGACCCATGGACTACCCCCGTACCAGCTCCACCACCCTCCTCGGCAGCCCTCGCTGATCCCGACCCAACCAATCCACCCCCAGACATCAACCACGAAACCTCGTCCCCAGATCTCTCCGCATCCTCCCCTACACAACAGACCTCCCGCATCCGCACCCGCTCCGAGGGAGGATACCTCTGCACAGATCTAGACATCTACCTCTCCCACGAACCATGTCTGTGCTGCTCAATGGGCATGCTCCTCTCGCGCTTCCGCGCGATCATCTTCCCTCGTTCCGGACGCATGCCCAGCGGTGGCATTGCCTCGGAACCTGTCGTCCAACCTACCCTCTCGGAGTGGGATTCTGATAAGGATGACGTATGGAAGGTCGATAAGCCCGAGGACCGCATGTACTACGGCCTGCACTGGCGCAAGGAGCTTAACTGGCGCGCGCTCGGGTTCGAGTTCCTCGAGGGGGAGTGCTATGAGGAGAATTCTGAGATTGATTGGGGAGATTCCAAGGTCTCAGATGGCAATGACGGGGCGGAAGAAAAGGGAGATGCTGCGGTGGACACTTGGAGTGATGATTGGGAGAACGAGGACCGGTCCTTCCATGCATAATGAGGTCCCTTGCTACAGTCATTGATAGATGTGAGATTAACCAATTACCCCATGTACAATTAAATGAAGAGGTTTGTAATGAAAGCACGCACTTACCCATTACGCATCTACAGCGATGATGTTGAAATGAAAATTCCTTTGAAATTTTTTTGGGAGCTTCTGTAAAGTGTCAAGACATGCTTTTCGGAGGTCCTTCACCTCCGTTCCACTCTCCACTCTTCCCCAAGCGCTCACTCTCAAATCCTACCGCCTCTTCTTCTTCTTCTCTCTCTGAGCAGGAAGATGTTGATAATTCAAAGGACCAGCCAGGCCCTCGATTATCTCGAAATCCTGGCCAAGAATGCTGATCCACTGCCACATGTGCGAAGGCAAGCCAGGCCGTGGAAACAAAATGTTTGGTCGCAATGCGACCGGCAAGCTGTATGTACAACCGATCGAGGCAGGGGGTTTTCGTGCCCTGCAGGTAGATGATGTCAAAATGAATGGTGCGTAATGATAGATGAAGCACCGGATGCGGGAGTGCTGCAACAAAAGGGTATGATGCTATCTCGAGAACAAATGGTCATGATAAGGTGATGAAAATAAGCACTGGGCCTATAACAAGGCCCGAGCACGGGCTGAACGCTCAATGCAAAGATCGAATAGATCCACGCTTATCCGCCATCAAGCCAATTAGGCAATGCGCTGGTAAAACAACAGATATGCAACGCGGTTATCCCGAGAGCCATATCTGCCGAGTGGGGTGCGCACACCTGACGAGGGCGCCGAGGAGGTAGTGACACCGGTGATGGACTTTTTGCTCGAGTGCCCAGACGAACCAGATCCACTCACTTGGCTCCAGCCCTTCTCGCTATCAGCCGAGTCCACGTCGTCCTGATCGATGTTCTCGAAGATGTTGGAGCGTGGGATCTTGTCAAGTCTGTGCTGCTCAAGCGCAGCTGCAAGAACCTTGGGATCCTCTTCGCCGCCAGCCTCTGCAACATCCTCACTGCGAACACGACGAATGACCGTGTCGTCCATGCGAATCCATTCGCGGCCATCTTGGCGTCGGACGTCCACAGTGTAGTGACCACCGCTGGCATTCTTTCCGTGGTGATAGATGACACCCATGAGACGATACTTGGGAAGGCCACCTTGAGCCGTCAGGGTGTTGCGTCGGTGGGCTGGGAAGACCTCACGCGGGATCTCCAAGTCCAGAGGATAGCCAACCTTCTTCCAGATTTTCTGGGTGGCACCAGTCACGCTGTCGTAGTGGAAGCGCTTGAGGTGCAGGATCAGAACAGGAGGGAGCGTTTCAATGAACATCTGCTTTGTGGCAGTCACGTTAGGACCACGCGACGAATTGAAATCGCCTTGAATACTCTCCGGCTTGGTCAGTCCCTTTAGCGCATCGATGATGTTGTGGACATCGGGCGCGCCAATGTCGAGTTGCAGCGGCTGATAGGGTTCCGTAGTGACCGAGGTCTTGTTACCTGGCACCTTGAATTCGGACCGAAGCTTGCCTCCGAAGATTCGCGTGATGGGAGACTCGGCCGCGATGGCACCAGACGACTGGGTCACCGCCGCTTTTTGCTTGTGGCCAACCTCCAACCATTCTCCATCACCAGACGCTCCGTTGGGGCCATCAGTACTATTAGCGCCACGGGCTTTGGATGCGTGCTTCGCAGCGCGGTCACATTCCTCATGCAACTCCTCAAGAAGGAAGCCAAGGAACTCCTGAGCGTCTTGTTGGTGGCCACGACGCATGTCGCGGAAACGAGGCAACTGTCTAATCATCTCATACACGAACTCGGGGACGAAGGATTCACCGTACTGCTCCAGCTCGTTTGGCTTCAGTCGGAGTCTCAGCTGGTCTTCCGAAGCAGCGGCATCGATGACGTTGAATTCCCGCATGAACATGATCATTGCATCAATCAAGGGCATGTCGCTGTGGAAGCTGTGCGCCGCTCGTCGACTAACGTGATCGAGGAATTGATGGAAGGGAACGCAAGAGACCAGGATCTGCAGGACCGAGTTCATGTAGCACATGTTGCCAGTGTTGACCAGTCCGCGGGGCTCGAGGAATGCAATCTTGTCACTGTACTGGGTCACATCCTCACCCAAGCTACTCAGGACATCTGCGAGCGACTCGCTCTTTTGAACCGCAAGGGCATTCGAGTCTGGGAGGGAAGTGGCACCCGCGGGGCGAGCCGCATTCTTAGATCGAACCAGATCAGCCCAGGACTTGGGCGCGGAGCGGGCTGGCGAAGCTGGCTTCACTGCCTCCTCGGAAGCAGGCGTTGACGCGGTCTCTGCCTCTGGGGTGGCTGCCGTTGACTTCGTTGTCTCCGAGCCAGCACTGGAAGTGTCCTTGGCTTCGCGACGTGCGGGTTTAGGGGTGTTGGGGACGACTGGGACAATAGGGATGGCGGGCTTGGTGTCCCGTTTTAGAGTCTGAGACTTGACTGTGGGGGAGGGCGTGGTGGCTTGCGTAGAGTGACCATCCGAAGGAGGGACGGAAGTGGTTGGTGTCTGAGGTTCTGAGGTGATCGGAGGAATTGTGTCCGGGGCGGCTGACTTTAAATCCTTGCGTTTTACATAGCGACCCTTCAGATCTCCGATGATCCAGCGTCCGTCTTTCGGAGGAAACTGGACTCTGTCCGGCATGGGGCGAATGTTTCTGCGCCTGAAAGGTGGCCCGGCGGGGAAGGTGATCTCGGGAGTAGAGAGCCAGGGCACCTAGAGTAATGATCAGCACCCAGTCCATATTTTTATGATCAGTTTCAAGGTCAACTTACAGGCGCGGCGAAGACCGGCTCCGGCTCCGGCTCCAGCAGGACTGGCGTGTGCGCCCATTGAGGTGGAGGAGACACGACGGGATAAGGCTGAGGGGGTTGCTGGACAGGAAGGATGGCGTGATGATCATGCATCTCAGCGTGGAGTGGTGGTGGTGGCGGCATCGACGGAGACATTGCGGGCTGCATAGGAGTCGACGTCCGAGGTTGCATGGGCAAGGAGTGATGCGGGATATGAGTATGGGCCATGATCGGCTGGGCTTGAGGATATGAGGACACGATCATAGGTCCGTATGGTGGTTGGTATGGACGAGGTGGCATCTGTTGCATATGCCCATATGGAGG
>JAXQJV010000880.1:0-12505 GCA_037042255.1 Penicillium sp. PG106-07D
TTCAACAGTCAGTAAAGATACCATTTCATAATACAACTTCAGCACGAGCATATGTTCGGGGACAAAGCTCGACTTTGTAGGCCCATGTAAGTAGATTCAAGCGGCAGCGGTTCAACGCTACTTCCACCTTGAATACAACTGGTAGGTAGTTCCATGGGTCGAAACCTTGAGGTACCTTGTAAAGTCCCAACTCCAACTCCGACCATAGTTATATCTCTTCTTAAAGACCCCAAGAACCGAGACATGATCTGCTAGCCTATATCGCCTTGTTTTGACCCCCCGCTATGACAAGGCCCCCCCAAGTGGAGCAGCACCCCCGCCATGTGATTCGACGCTCCCAGCCTCTAAGCCTCACTCCTCACCGGCAGTGACCAGCTGGCTGGCAGCGCTGGATGCGCTCTTTATCTCCTGCACATGACGAACCCATGGATCCAGTGACGGCGTTTGGTCTCTTCTCAGGCGCCATCCAGGTCCTGCAGGCGATTGCCTCGACCGTCGGCGGGCTTCGCCAGTTGACGGGGAAGTTACGAGAGGCCGACTTCACCATCCAATCCCTGATTCAGGAGCTAGCGTGCATTCGGACTGCGCTCACCAGCCTCAAGGAGTGGCTCCACATCCACCGCAGTGGCAGCGGCAGCGGTCGCGATGGGCCTAAATTCAGCGAGCTTCATCAGGACCTGGCGGTTGCGATGGATGGGTGTCGCGTTGTCATGGAGGTCTTGTCGTGCGAGGTTTTCGAGCTGGTTGAGAGCGTTGAAGAGAGCGGGGGTGTCAACTTCAGGACACGCATGAAGATTGTTTGGAATGATGACACTATGCGAGGGCACCAGGAGAAGTTGCGTGCTCAAGTTCAGGCGTTACAATTGTTACTTCAAGTCTGCCAATGGTAGGAATGCATATCGCACGTTCCTGTCATCCTTCGAAAACTGACAGCGACAGTCACTCATCAACCGAGCAAGTACGTCTGCTCAGACGGGCGACAACCCGGCAAATCATAGGCAAAGTTGCCGGTGATACTGCGACGCTCCGATCCCGTCGGCTCAGTCGTGTGGCCACCGATACAGATGTCATGTCGCAGAGCAGTAGCCGGCGAGCCTTGAGCGATCGCGTCTTTGACTTTGACTCAACTATCATGGATTCACCGGTGTATCAGCGGGCGCTGCAGCAGTGGACGGCCCCCAGTGTAGCTTCAGAGCCCCAGCAATCTCAGCTGCCTTCAAGACAACCGAGTATTAGCATCACCCATAGCTCCTTCACCGACGAAGGCTACAGCAGCTATCATTCAGGAGGGTTTAGCAATAATGCCATGTCCCCAGACCTTGCACAGCAGCAGGAAAACTTGCTTGTCTTGCCCCAGACCCCCTCGGCACCGGTGCATAGCAGGAGCATATCTCATACGCAGATGCCATTACGACAAAATATCGGCGAAATACGAAGAATCGTGTCCGATTCAAAGACTATGACACGAGGACAAATATCTGGTTCAAAACGAGGAAAGTTCTCATCCATTCTTGGACGCATCAACACAAGTAGTCGGATAAGCCTCAAGGGATCACCGGTCGTCTCGCCCAGTTTATCTGGAACTACACTCGCCTCCAGAGGACGAGGCAATCGGCTACGCACGAATTTCCATACTAGTATCGATCTAGCCAAAGATGGCGCGTCGGTTTCGCCGCTCATCAAAGCTGCTCAAGCAGGCTCTCGAGACGAAGCCGAACGGCTCATCGAACAAGGCTTTGACATTGAAGAACGACATGCAGGCTCTGGTCGGAACGCCCTGCTGGTCGCATCACATTGCGGTAAAGAGGACGTCGTTGATCTCTTGATTAAAAGTGGCGCTCGCGTTGCCGTGACTGATGGCTCGGGCGAGACCGCGCTGCATTTGGCTGCCTCGCGAGGCCACTGGGAAGTAATACAATTGCTTCTGATGGGTTCGAGTCTTCTGAAGAGCTCGGGTTTTATTGAGACTCCAAATCTCAAAGGCCGCACTGCTTTGCGTGTAGCGACGGACAATGGCCAACCCGATGCTCTGGAGGTGCTACTCATAAACGGCGCCCAAGTCAATGCGCGGGCCGAGAACCAGATGACGGCTCTTCACGCTGCTGCAAAAGGCGGAGACGTCGAAATTGTACAACTGCTGGTCGCCCATGGCGCTGACCTTGAGGCCAAAGATGGAACGATGATGACAGCGCTGCACTACGCTTGCGAAGAAGGCCATCTTGAAGCGATCCAGATTCTCTTGGAAAACCGAGCGACCATCGACTCTCGTGGTCGAGACCGCAAAACACCATTAATTTGTGCTGCGGAAGCCGGACGTACCCAAGCGGTGGAGTTCTTGCTCAAACGAAAGGCCTCTCCGCGCGATGTTGATGATGGCGAAATGACAGCCCTACATTGGGCGGCTTATAATGGCCATGAAGAGATTGTCCGGATTCTGAGCGAAAAGAAAGGGTTGCTTGATATGGTCAACCGTATGGGTCGAACCGCATTGCATTTGGCGGTTATACAATCGCAATTTGCTGTCGTGGAGTTCTTGCAACGCAAGAAAGCCCCTCTCGAGATCCGGTGCAATACAGGCCTAACAGCTCTGCATTACGCATGCATGGCGGACAGTTTCGAGATTACACGGCTACTGCTTTTGGCAAACGCTGACGTTGAAGCTGCGGAGTCCCAAAATCATGAGCGGCCTCTGCATATCGTCGCGGGTCGGGGGTCAGTCTTTCTGCTGGACCTACTCTGTGACAAGAGAGCCGCGGTCGATGCACGTAACAAACTGGGCGACAGGCCCCTTGATGTCGCTTGTCGATTCGGCCATGTGGATGTTGCCAAGAAACTACTTGATCGAGGATCGACCCTGGGCCTTAAAGTTGGCACCTGGCCACTTTGTCTGGCCGCTATGGGAGGTCATTGGCATCTAGCCTCCCTTTTGCTGGAACGCGGTGCGTCACCGGTGAAGGAAGACGAGGCTGGCTGGCAGCCAATCCGCTGTGCCGCATACTACGGCCAACCGGATGTCCTGCACCTGTTTTTAACAAGTGGCAAGATGCCCGAAGCAGATATTGCAAAGATTCTCAACATGCCAGACACGATTGGGTTCTCTCCTGGTGTTCCTGAGGACCGAATGCATCAAGTCAGGCAGCTCATTAATCAAGCATTCAGCCAAAGCCTCCAACGGCCGATGATGTCGAACCCACTGGATCAGGAATATGGCATATCTCAAGTTGAAAGTCCGCGCAACTCGCTCTCGGGCGCATTCGCGCCTCCTCCCGCACAGCAACAAATGGTCCCAGCTCCGGTCGAAGCAGATAGTTCAACTCAAGTTGAACTCCCGGGAAGCCTGGATCGAGAGATTCCCAGTCACATCGGATCCCTTGATACTCGTCCACGAACTGCCACCGCGGAGTCAGGGCCACCAAACCAGCACCCGCTCCCGTTGACGAGCGAACGAGTCACTGCGTTACTGAGAGAGTCTAGGGGCTCCTCGCCTCTCAGAAATCAAAATAGACGATATAACGGGTCGAGAAGTCGAAGTCGATCAAGAACCAGTGACGTCCCACTGGTATCCGCAACATTTATACCTGCATCATCTTCATCTTTCATCTCGCCACCGCCGCATCAGTCAAGCTCTAGTAGCCATCGGTCGCTGACGCATCGGTCAAGAGAGGAGGTGTCTGCGAGTCACACGACTCCTTCCAGACCAACCTCGGAGCTTCCGAGTGAGGTTGAACGAATTCCACGAACAATACCCACAAACTCTTATGCAACAGTCAGAGCTGGCTCTCGGACTCGCACACATAGGCAAGATGATGATCATGACTCGGATTCGGATTCGATATCGTCCGTGTATACAGCTCCGGAAGACCAGGCTGGACCTGACACTGCAATCCATACTAGCATTTTCGAGCTTGCATAACAGGAACATTTGCACCCATTGGTAATGCATCTTTAAGGTCATTTTAATACAATGCAACATATGACTCTGACACATAGAATTTCCCTCACCTAGTGTCCAGTATATGGCACTCGTCTCAAAGACCACCCACAACAAGCAAAACTCATCCAGACAAAAGCGGGAGGATTCAAAGTAACCATCGCATCTTAAAAGCCTTCTATAGCCTACCACAAGCGAATTATTCTATGATGCAGATTCCCTCTCCCTGGCGGATGTTTCCGCTGTTTGCTTGCCAGGCCCAGCGTTTGCCTGTTGTCTACGGCCTAATTAGGGAGTCTATGCTCCCACTTTCCTCATCTTACTTCACTTGTACTCAGAGACTCCTGGTGTCTAAGACTTCCAGAGGCGTTTTCATCTTTTTCTGTGACATCAAGGTGGCCTCATGGTGTATTGAAGACCAATCAGTTAATGCTGCTATGGAAGCAGAAGGCTCGAGAACGATCCTGGAAGACAACTCAAGCATGGTGGGCAAATACCAGGGACTTTTTTCCCAGCATTTGACTTTCCGAACAATTCATTGTCAGTTCCTCCTGGTAAACCCTCCGAGGTCCTACACACACCTATTGTTGATCTGGGCGTCACCTGTGCACAGCGAGGCCTTGATTACCAACTAGCCCCCAATGGACCTATCTTTAGGCCCTCAGCCCAGATAAAGAGCCAGCCCAGGATATCATCGGCCGCTAAATGTGAAGTCATTGAAGTAACACACACTATGCCGCCCCGTCCCCAGGAAAGAACAAGACCTTAATTGTCATCATTACCAATCGCCCATCTGTGTCAGCCGTTGCACCGTATACCATGAATCAGGAAAATTAAGGCGAGCCGCAACACATCTTCCAAACACGAAGCCATCCATGTCCCTGGTCCATTCTATAAATGACCAGCATTTCTGCGACTCTGTGTTCTGTTGCATTGGGCTTTATTGTTCGTGGTGGGTGTTTTGGGCCCCGGCCCCAAAATGTCTGCAGGGGCACAACGTGGGTTTCTTATTTGTGTTTCTTATTTTTATTTTTAGAATCTGGTTTACGGGTCGGTGCGGTCGGGATCAATAAACTATGACAGTTTAGCCTGTTATTCGGATTTTTCTTGGGGGCTTTTCGATTTGAAAGCAGAAGTTGGCCCTTGTTGAGGCTATTGTGACCATCCCGGTTTTGTACGACGACCGGTCGGCGGCGTGAATGAGGAACAGGTACATCACGAATGTTATAGAGAGGGTGAACTTAATTTGACTGACAAATATTGTAACTAGAGAGCTATTCCAAATGGATGTATCCTTCGACAGACAATCGATTTCCTATTTATGTAAACAAGCTCAAGAAAGATCAAGTGTCCAAGACATTATTAACTGACTCATACAGAAGCTGTTGACAAATATGATCTACAAGACATTTAACATGAACATTTGAACAAAAGCGAGATGAACAGCCACACTTTAGAGGTATACATTCCAGCCAAGTACTCTATGGGGGCCTATTCTTAGAAGCTGACACCAACCATGACACCATTCTCCGCCTAACAATGCCCACATGGAAGAAAGTGGTTCTACAAGAAACGATAACTCGAAACGTTACCATCCTACCATTCCAAGAAAATTAAAGTACTATATCCGAAAAAGGTCCCCGACAAGCAATGCAGTAATAAAACAGTAATAATCCCCAGCCATACTGAGCCTCAGGCCCAGTCTAGTCCTCAACCCACAGCGCGACCGTTATCCATCATCGACATTCTTCAGCTGAAACCCCCGTAAGTCCCCGAGCCAGACTCATCGACTAATCACTCTCTCACCTCAGCCGGTCCCTGTTCCGTCCGCAGTCCTGCCAAAAGGGCACGGTAGCATTTTCTTCACTAATCATCTCAGAGTCACAATCATTCTCAGGCTAGGGCGTGCCAAATTCGCGGAACCGGATAGTGGCTCAAGGACCCCCCCCCCAGTGGAGAACCTCAGGTCCTGGATGTGTGGCTTTGTCGATACCTCGTGGCTGGCAGGGTGGTGATTAGTTGTAACTTGGCAAGTTGGAGCTGGGATTCATCACTACGTAGCTGATAACGTCTTCCTAGTGGTTGCTTTCCCTTGGGCCTTACTCACACGCTCTCCCTCGTGAAGGGTATGAGTCGGCCCTGACTCAGACATGCACGCTGCGCGCCGGGTATTTGGAAAGTTGGAAATTGAGAAATATTTTTAATGGGTTTTTTGCGGTACGTAGGGCTGTTCTTTCCGGGGATTGAGTCTAGAATATTGCCTGAATTGCGGCATTGGGGGCTCGGGATCTGTGTCGGGGTGGGTTTATTGGCGCTGGTGCTGAGGATGAGCGCAGGCAGACATCGCGCTGTGAGTTTTCAGGCGATGCTGTGTTTGGAATTTTGGGGGTTGTTTCTATATTTTTGGGGTTCTTTGGTTTGTAAGAATACTTCTTGAAGTAGGTTCTTTATAAATAAGGTCGTCCGTCATGGTGATCAGATCGTTTTTTCTACCACAGATCAGACCATCTATAGGTAGATTGCGAATTGCACACTTCAGGCTTCAGAGTTCAGCCAGGCACTATCACCAACATTCATCGCTCTTGATCGAATTACTCTCTCGAGTATCATCTACCACGCTGATTATCCATTGCTTGCAAGCCTCATCCATCACGATATCATCTTCATTTACACCTCAAGACATCATCAACTCATTCACAATGGGCCGCGGCGGATACAATGGGCCTGCCAACGACGCAGACGAGAGCGACGAGCAACGCTTCACCGACTGAACGAATTGCAAATGCACATCCCGCCCGGTGATGGGCATCATCATGACCATCATAAATAGCTCCACTCAATGGCAGCTTCATGACACACAACGGACACGAGCACGAGCACAGGCGCCCAGCCAGGACTAAGACTGGGACTAGGACTTGACATGAAACAACATCGCCACTCCAGTTTGCAAAGGTTTCAGGAGCTCTTCGCATCCGATCATCCGGGATACGAGTTCGCGTATCCCCGGGACACATGGGTACAATGAATATGCACATCATTTGCCGACGCAGAATCTACAAGAGTGTTAGTGGCAGCACTTAGTGATACATTGGAGACAGGAGCAACACCGGAGGCATACACTTCAGGGGAGGACTCACTTCTCAAAGACCACGCCGAGCACATCTTCAACATCTCCGCTCTCGCCTTTGCCGGTGATCTTGGCTAGCATGTCGGCAGCGTAGCGCAAGTGCTCGGCGGCGGTCACGATATCGATTTCAACATCGAGGGAAGGGTCGCGTTCGGAAGAATGGGGGACGACATCGGGGGTATTGGCGGCGGTCTGGGATAGGAAATCGTTCAGGTGGTCGAGGCATTTTTGTAGACTCGAGCTTTGTCGATGTGTGACACCCAGAGAATCTTCCCAATAGGACTTATCATATTGACCACTTTCATCTCCATCTGTGCCCAGAGGCGAGGCTATCTGTTCGAAGGTCGAGATGAGCCCATGAAGAAATGCCTGTAGATTGCCCGGGTCCGTTTGGTGCGGACCCTGACTTCCAAGAGAAGGCAGCGACCCGCGCTGCGCTTCGTTGCAGGATATCCCAAAGACTCGATCTGCTGGCACGGCCGGGAAGATATCACGAATGCTTTCTGCCAGAGCTTGAGGCAATGCTTCACCCCTCTCATCAACAGGTAATTTGTCGCATTTGTTGACGGCAACAACGAGGCATTTCCCAGCGTCCACGCAGTCGTTCACAGCGTCCAAGACCTCAGGCTCCACAGACAGATGCACATCCCCATCAGCATCCTCCAGCGAAACAACCACAACAACGACATCAGACTCAAGAGCCCTCTCCCTCGCCCTCCGAATCCCCTCCTTCTCAACAGCACCAATCACCACCGCACCAGACCCACCAACCTCAGCCCGAATCCCAGCCATATCACCAAGCTTGCAATACCACCCTCCAAGATCAACACCAACATCCACAATATCCCTCGTCGTCCCCTCCTCCGTACTGACAATAGCCGCCTCCTTGCCCACAATCCGATTCAATAACGAACTCTTCCCCGCATTCGGCGCTCCCAACAGCGCAACCCGAATCCCACTCCGCAATAACTCGCCCTTACTAGCATTCTGCACATGAAACCCAATCTGCACCGCCAGCGCACGCACCTGTCTCGAAACAGAAGCAACAAGCTCCTCAGTCGACTCGTCGAAATGCTGGTCCTCGGCGAAATCAATTAGCGCCTCCAGCTCGCCGCGCGCATACAGCAGCGTCTGTCGCCAAAGCTCGTACCGCTTCAGCAGGGCATCGCTTGCGCCCCGCACGGCTAGGCGCCGCTGCTGCTCGGTATCGGCGGAAAGAGTATCGCCCAGGGCTTCGATTTGCGGAAGGCCCAGGCGGTCGTTCATGAAGGCGCGGCGAGTGAATTCGCCTGGTTCGGCGTACCGAACTACCGCGTCGGACTGGTTGGCGCGTGATATCGCGGCTAGCACGGCTTTGACGATGGCTGGCCCGCCGTGGATGTGTAGTTCCAACACGTCTTCGCCGGTGACGGTTTTTGGGCCGGGGAAGTAGAGGACCAGGGCGCCGGCGTCGAGGACGGTGCTTGGGGAGGGCGGGTGCGCGGGGTCGTATAGAGTGCGCAGAGCCGCGAAGCGCGGTTTTGGGAGGGCTTTATTGGGGCATAGCGCTTTGTAGATCTAGTCAGGACACTGTTAGTATACATGGCGGGGACTGCGCGGAGAGCTTGAGGTGACATACAGAGGCACAAGCCGGGCCCGAGACCCGTACGACAGCAATTGCTGCCCTACCTGGAGCAGTGGATAGAGCATAGATGGTCGAGTCAGCATCTAGCATGAACCGCCTTTGTTGCGAGCATGAGAAGCTCCGGACGCTGCTGGGAGCTCGATGCGGAGCTCGCGCCGTGGAGGTTGAGCCATGGGTTCGAAATGGGCGGTCACTTAGCCCGGAATTCTTCAGAAGCGGTTGGCTCCATGATGGGCGGAAGGGAGAGGCCCAACGCAAGACTCGAGAACGAGATGCTCGCATACAGGTAGCTGGTTCGTTGACGCGGAGCTACATGATGAAGGATCAAGTCGCCGCGGAAGCGATAAAGACCTGGTCACGTGAGACGATTGTATAGCAGCTTCATTGAAGACCGACTTTGTCTACGATTGTTTCACAGCGATTCTGAAATGTTGTTGGCGGAAGATGCATTAAAATCAACGTGCCGAATTCTGGATAATCTTTGTTGTTTAGAACCAAGGAAGTCTATCTTTGAGTGAAAAGGCGATCCCCCTCAGAGACACTGGCTGGCCGCATCCGCAGAAATCTGCTTCCTCTATCAACACCGGGGCAAACTAGGCCACCGCGCTTCGGGGATTACTAGGAGACCCTTCCTGGGCTATTTTGTATTTGGTTTAGCGCTACAATTTTATCTCCATATGACACAGGCAAAACGACGACTTTCCTCGTTGACGATATCGACAACTTCATACATCATCGTCACGCGAGCTATCCAACCAACATACACAAATCTATCACAATCTACTCAATCCACCCATGATCTAAAAAAAAATACAATCGAATAATCGGCGTCAAAGAGCATCCAATTCACCGAACACCCCCAGCCACAGCCACGCACAGTATCCAAATCCACGGGCAGGCTGAAGACACATATGGAACCTTAAGCGGTCTTATCAAGAAAAAAAAATGTATTATGTACAAGGACGTACAGAGAGAGGTAAATCACACAAGTTTCCAAGATAAGAAGAGCCCGTGCGAATGCGAAAATGTACCCCTCGACCCGTTCCAAACCCAAGATGTGCACGCAGAAGGATGAAGGGGCATCCACAAGATATGAGAAAGGGATAATGGGGAAAGAGAAGAAAATCACAATTAACAGAAACAGACGATGGTATCATGGGACCATGCTTTGCTCATCACGGATAATTGAAAAGGTGAGATGGGACGAGGAAAGAAAGGTTAGAACTCGGATAAGATGGGATGGTCGGTAGGTCTGGTAGGGGTCAGGGGAGGCGAGGGAGAGTCGAGTATGGGTATTATACAGGTCGAGGGCTGTGATGAGGTGTGTGCGATGTATGATGCAAGAGAGACAAGGATACGCAGATAGAGACATTCCGAGACGGCATCAAGAATCTATCAGACATTAGGTGATGGGGTGGCCAGGAGGGTATGAAAAGTGTTGATGTTGGGTTCAATCCGACAATTCGATCGGATGGCTGGCAGAAGATCCATCAGCTTGAGGTTTTGATTCGGACAGACCATCGTCATGCTGCTCAGAGACAACGATTTCAGGCGGTGCAGAGGGCTTTGCCTCATCTGGGAGAGGACTCAGTGGAGGCTGGTCTTCCGCGCCCACAAAAGAATCCGTCTGTGATGGTGATGTCGGTTCCTGGACGGTAGCCAGACCCAATGCCGAGCCATCAGCGCTGTCTTTGCTGCCCGTCGTCGCGCCATTGCGTCGTCTCATGCGCCGTTGACGACGCTCTTCATCGGCGCTTTCTCTCCGGCGACGCTGGCGTTCACCAGTCGCGTCAGAGTTGCTCCTTAAGCCAAGCAGCATACTGGCAGCGCGGTCAGCCACGTCCTCGCCTTCCGAGATCTGCTCTTTCGTGCCCTCCTCACCCTCAACGGTAATAGGCGGGCTCAGAAGGCCATTCTCGTCCGTGGGAGCGGCGTCACCAGCCTGATCTGAGCCCTCACCTCCGTCGGCCCCAGAGAGATCGGGCACTTTTTGACCAGAGGCAACGCGCACTTGGTGACGTTCCTTGAGACGAGCACGACGGCGACGATCTCGCACGTCCTTGGCTTGGGGCGCGGCAGCGCGCAACTTCTCGAGCAGCGAGTCCATTGCTCCGCTGGTGGCAGGGGAATTTGGCGACTCAGTGGCAGAGCCGTTGGCAAGGTTGACATTGATCCGCTTGCGGGCCAGGGAAGCTTCGGTGCGTTTCCTGGACTCTTCTAAGCCGATGTTCTTCTCGCGCGATTTCTGGAAATGAAATTAGCAACCACGGTCAACAATCACAACACTTTCACCTATTTGACTCACCTTCCATTCCATCAAGAACGAAGCCAACTTCGCAAAGAAGTCTCGCCGGGCATTCTCGTCAGTGTTATCTTCGCCATAGAAGACCATAATATCGTCATACGTCTTGACCATCTCATCCAAGTACAGCTGCAACTGCTCAGCCTTACGACGAGCATCCTTCATACTGCGCTGCACAACCTGGCTGACCCGATCCTGAGGATGGAACTTCTTCGGATCGCTGAGGTTACCCGCGTCCAAGCTAGCCTGCACATTCTTGATATTGTTGATGTACTTGATCGAATCAGTGCGCAGCTGGTCAACGCTGACCTTCTGCAACCCGACCACACCTCCGATCTCCTCGGAGAAGCCCTCCCACTCAGGGTACTGGTTGCGCACGATACGCTCGACAAGATCGGCAAAGGTAGTCTCGTTCTTGTCATCCTTGACCATGCCGAGACGTGCAAGCGAGCTCAGTTTGAAACCCTGCGCCTGCTTATTGGCATCGTTCATGAAGTTACCGATATCCAGAATCAGACCCAGGACATTCATCAAGGAAACCGAGTCACGCAGAGACTCGCTGACACGAACCACTTCCTGCAGTCTGGTAGAGATGTACTCGTACTCGTGCTCGTAAGAGCGCGTCAAAGCAAGAGCTCTCATACGAGCCTTCCAGTAATGATTCAACTCAAATGCAGTAGCGAGATAAATCTGGTCTTCACGGGTGAGTTCGCTCGGATCTTGCTCGCGCTCGGAGCTGGCAGCGCCGGGAACGGTCCAGTCACGGCTGTATGGGGCCATCAACTTGCCAACGTTCTCTGGAATCGTGCACATCTCATCTCTTTGCAAGAAGTCCATCACGACCAGGTTATCTAAAATCTCCTTGTCACAGTGGATGATCATGCGCGTCACATCGTCAGCCGGGAACTGGGAGAATTTGGAGAGGGCAATCTGGAAGTTCTTTGACAGATCGTTGGAGATAATCTGCTTCTTGTCTTTGCGCTGCTTCGCTGCGGTGCCTGCCCCGAAGATCTTAGTCTCCTTGGCCATGAACAGGCGTTCGACTTCGTCGAGAACACCCTTCTTGGCCAGGTCGGTGTACTTCTGCTCCTTCTCTTGTTGAGTCGGAGCGTGGGCAGCCCAGACAGTCACCTGTGGAGTATCGACCTTGTCCCAATGCAGAGCCTTGAGCTTCTTCTTAGGCCGGATAGATGGCATGCCAGTAATTGAAGAAGATACGTCGTCGTCCACCATGTACTTGGCCCTCCAGCCAGCGCCCAAAGGAGCACTTGGAGGGGGTGGAGGGGGTGGAGCAAATCCGCCAGTCGCTCCGGGAATTGGAGGAGGCGGTGGCGGAAGCCCAACACCACCTGGAGGGGGAGGCGGCGGGGGAGGAATGCCAATCTTTCCACCAGGAGGAGGGGGAGGTGGTGGAGGGCCGGGGATCTTGGCACCACCAGGCGGAGGCGGCGGAGGAGGGATAGCGAGTTTCCCGCCTGGTGGAGGAGGGGGAGGAACAACAGCCTTGACACCACCGGGAGG
>JAXQJV010000881.1:0-12499 GCA_037042255.1 Penicillium sp. PG106-07D
TACGAAGTACAGTTTCGCATAGTCTGTCCGCTCTTTGTCCGTTTACCTCGTTCAGGGCTGAGCCCGATTCCCGCTTGCAGACTAGTGCCGCCTGGTAACAAAGCAATAAGCCCGCCACCACGCGGGTTGGCGAGTCACTCGGGAGATTACGTTACGTGAGGGTCGCGAGGAACGTGTCTTGCCATTTTTGGGTCATTTTCTTTGGCTGGTAGACGGGACAAAAGAACAGGCGATAGGCGGCTCTGCACTAAAAGCTCGAAAATTGGTTGATGCAACGCTGACCTTTCAGACCTGATGGGCATTTACCGGGATAGTAGGTATCTCCGTGGACTTCGTAATTGGACTGCACTTGCAGTGACTAGGGAGCTCGAGTTCCTGGTACGCTAATTTGACTAGCAGGCTAGCAGCGGCGACGCGAAATTGTGTTTATCGTGAGGCCCAGAATCAAACCCTGTGAACGTCGAGCGAGGCTCCGGGTGGGGTTTCTCGTTTCGCGAATGCGCGACGAAGATTGGGTGGAAGATGGGGCTGTATGATCCGGCTAAAATTTGTGATGCTTTGCCTCGATCATACATTGCAGCTTCAGAGTAGTATAGCCGAACAGTTCGCTATGCATGGTCTTTTCGGCCCTTGGATCCGGGTTCGGTTTAGAACCATTGCACGTCGAGTGGTTGGAGTAGTCATTCAGATGCCTCGAGGGGTTGACAGAGATTGAAAAGGGTGATTTTAAATCAATCATCCATGTCTCTATACTCGTGTATTCATTTTATGAAACCGCTGTCTTAAACATAGAGAGGTACACAGCTAGTTCCAACACACGGCAGCCCGCCAACGCGAGCATCAATATTTGAGGTCCATGGGAATGTATTCACGAACCATCCGCCAGGTATCACTGTCCTGATCGCGCTCATTTCGCCAGAATCCCAAAAAGGTCCGATCCGGACGGAGGTTCCATTTGGCCATAACCTCTTCAGTGATCTCAGGGGGAAGCCCTCTTTCAGGTTGGAAAACATCAAAATGCCCAATGCGCGCCGCTTCGGGGATAGGCCGTGGCACTGGCGTCCCAACGCCAGAGTCGGTTGGCTCGGGGGATACACTCGAGCAGGAGTTCGAGCTGGAGACCGGGCTGTATTGATACCCAATAAGCGAATCTGTAGTTGAGAAGTGCATCGGTTCACGATTGGTGCTCATCATTTCCCCATTCATCTCTTCCAATAGCATGATCCTTTCTCCAAAGGTGACGGCGGACATGTTGCTGTAGAACCCCTGGACTCGCGGGGATCGAAGCATGAGAGCTAGTGCTTCGCGTCGGATTGTGGGATCGCGACATCTGAGGCAGGTGAACCATAGCGCAACTCCAGGGCTGATGTTAAATGTGAATGGTGGCTGTGTACCGTCTGATCGCATTGACCCATGGAGCGCGACGCGAGACTGCTCCACGATCCTTTGGAAATTCGGTAGATATGCGTCAGTGATGACCTCGGATGAAGATACAGAAACCTCGAGAATAATGAAGAGCGATTCATAGATGGCGGATAACAGCGCGATGGTGCCAATATCCTCTGGCGCCAAGGATCTCGTGACGCGCAATGACTCCGTCAAGTTGACAAAGCCAGTGTGCCAATTTCTCAACTGGACTGTCAGGTTTGCTTGTAGGTCTAGAAGATCCTGGGGTACCCGAGAATCGCCGGGGCTCAGTAGATGTTCTTCGCAAGCATGTTGAAAGAACTGGATCTCCGCGCCCAAAAGAGTGATTTCCTCGCGAGCAGACTTCAAGGAGGTGAATATTTGCTTCGTTTTGGGGGTTCTGCCCCGCAAAAGAAGACCGATCTGTGGCCGAGAAAAGGCGAATCCAATCAAACCCAAGCGAATGAAGATGGGAACAATCGTGTCTTCCAACAAGGCTTCATTCACGGCCGTCACGAGGCCGCTGGCGATCTGGGCCCGCAGAGCCGTGATCAACTGCACGCCCTGGCAATAAAGCTGTATGGCTTCGTCAACGCCTCCTTGAAGCGCTTCAATGCAGATGAAAAGAATGCAACTGATGAGCCCAACAAAAGTATCGACACTGCCGCGCTCAATCTGCTGACGGACAGCAGACACTGAGCGCGAGTACCAGCCTAGCGCGTCTCGGTGATTTTGAGTGCGGTCTGGGTTTGAGATAGGCTCCGGGCTCTCGAATAGAGCACTCACGGAGATGATGGCGTCCCAGACAGCAGGTTCACTCCGACAGACTTGTGGGACGATGGTTCGCCAGAAGTCAACGTCCAACCCACCGCCAACAGCGGATGCGGCGTTCTGGAAATAGTAGGCAAAGGCGCGCCGTTCGCGCCACATCGTGTTCGGCGACAGCGAGAGTGAATTAGTGAGAATGGGCAGCGCTGAGGAGGCAGTGGAGAATGTGCTGGACTTTTTTCCATCATATTCGCATTTGCGGCCTGTACTGGTGCATCGCACACAACGAGGCTTCTCCTCTCCGCATTTGACCCTTCGGATTCTAGTTCATGGTCAGTACAACTGGCATTTAGGCTGCAGAAGAATCCAACCTACTTGCAGGTCTTGCATCCTGACTTGGATCGCAGAAGCCCGATTGTAGTGCCTTTGAGATCCGATGATAAGCGACTGGGCATATCGGCAAATTCCATGCGAGTGCTGCTTCAGGGCGCGGTTCCAGCCATGAAGCCGACTGACAAAATTAGCGGAACGAATCCAGCCCCGAGTCGAACAGAGATCAAAGCTGTACACCAAGCGCGGGATCTTTTCGCATAATCTGGGAATGTAGATGCAGGAGAAAGCAGTGCTGATAGGGGATGGAATTAGTTTCATGTTGGATTGATCTTTGGGGGCGACGCTAGCGATTGAATTGGGAAATCGGAAATCGTGCGATGATTGGCGGAGACTCAGACTAGAGCCGCGAAGCGGCGTCTAGTAGATCAACACAATTCTGCTGGTCCTACTCCACCTGACATAATGTACCCGAGCATTATAACTCTAGTTGAAAAGCAGAGAGAAGAAGAGGGAGAAAAGGAGTACAGAATTGAAACATTTGTTGCCTTGGGCGAGTGGTGTCAAGCAGCGGGCAGGGCAGTAAGTCCATTTGCATAGCTTCAGATAGTGGGTGATCTGCTTCGAGTACTTTGATAAGCTTACCTCCCTTCTTCCGATACACCTGCATTGTTGAAGACGAGTATACGATTGTATATTGGTGGGCTATACTGCTGAATTCCGTCAAGGACTGGTCTGAGGGAAGGAAGAGGAAGAGATCTCTTTCACTTCACAGGGGTCTCTAGTCCTGTGTCCCTCACGGCACAATAGATCTGGCCACATTCCCTCTCCAAGATTATCAGTCTCTCCTATCAATTTTCGCAATTTATCTAGCGATGGAACCTCTGATTTGATGATCGTGGTATATGGGCACATCCAATTGTCGCGTGACATTTAAGTATACAAGTCACGAGCCATGAGAGACATACACAAGACGGGAGACTAAATCAGCAATGAGAATAATACGCTTTGCAAGACTTATATTTGAGCTTAGGCTAAAGTTGAAACTTTTGTGATGTACTTGAAATGCCTGGGGGGGAATCGCTCACACACAGCAAGGTTCACATTTTAGGAACCTCGGATAATGACACAAGAGAAAAGATTGACATTTGGATGGATGGATATATTAAAGGGAGAGATTACTAGCGGGGATTGCTAAATTGACTTTCTGTATGTTTTGACGAGATTTGCTAGCATCCTCTTCCTACTCTCTTTCGAACCCTCTTTGAAATATTACTTTGAATATTCTTTCTACTACTTTATTTGTTCACGTATAAACCTAGATATTATTAAAGCATGTAGAGTGGAGTAAATGTAGTGAAGGCCGATGAGGGTCATCAGGAACCTTATCCAATTTACTATCTTATATTATCGATTATTTCTATGTTGATGCCTGATTTCTTGAAATCCGGGCATTTTCAGGCAACTCCTGGCACTTCCAGGCAGGAGGGGCTTCAAATATGTAGAGGGGAAGTCAATTTAGTAATCTCCTATATTAAAAGCCAGATGAGAAACTAGATTCCATGCATTGATGCAGGAACTTCGAAGTTTATTGACGAGTAAGCCACCTGTCGATTCTTTTCGCCATGTCCACGCAGCGCTCGTCGACATACACGGTGTACAGGTGCGCAGCGTATAAATTAATCGCCGACATGATCACGTACCCCACCAACCATGTAAATGCAAACGGTACCGTAAATTGACTCGCATTCTCGGTCCCAGGGTATGATTCCCTAGTTGCAATGTACCACAAGAAGTTTCTCACAGGGTCACGCACAAGGTGATAAACAGATTGATGCACGAGGTAGAGCGAGAAAGAGATCTTGCCTAGATACCGCAGTGGCTTTGAGTTCAACGGCCGCTGCAGACGTGGTAACTGGCTAACGGCGTACACCACAAGCACCGCGCCTGCTGTCTTCCAGCATTTGCTGAGCACAGCCCAGTCATGCTCCCAGCGTGATGATTCAACCAGCTTGAGGAACTGATAACCCGGTGGTAATTCGCCGTCGTCGCTGAGACACAATAGATAGATTCCAAAGCCGAAACAGGAATAGTTCCAGATCGTTGAGAGATTGACGGACCTGATTCTTAACGTCCAGTCACCCAGGGAATGATAGGGCAACTTGGATCCCCCCATAGTCCAATTTGCCCCGGAGAGAATTCGCATCTCAGCCAGATACAGACCAGCCAGGAAGCCAAAGACATCCCAAAGTCCAAAGTAGAACCAATAGCTGCTCAGACATCCTAGCGCTATGAGTCGGAGCTGTGGCCTCCAGAATGCCAGTCCCAAGACGGTGATGTAGACGATACAAGAGCCCCGAAATTCCATAGGCATCGTCCAAAGCTGACCATTCAAGCCGGGATTGCCTTGAAAATTGATAATATTCGTGATATCGAGCATATAGCGAAAGACGTAGGTGACATGCAGCCATGGTGCCGTCCAAGGCTTCCTGCCCCAGACAACATCGTCGCCAAAGTTCCATTGGTAGATGTTAAAAAAGTAAAGAAGCTGCGATATGATGGCAATCACAAAGACCGGTACATAGATTCGAAAGATCCGTCTGCTGACTGCAGAAGACAGACGATGCACAAAATCGCTGTCATCACTGTTTCGAAGTCGTAGGAGGTTTATGGAGATCGCATAGCCCGAGATCACGAGGAACAACGGGACCATGGCATGGGCGGCGAAAAGGAGGCGAATCGGAGGTAATTGAATAAGCCTCCTATTCTCTTCAGGCGGGTCGGCCCAGAACGAGAGGAAGGCATTGTCCAAGACGCCGCCCATGAAATAGTGATCTGTCGCGACGATGGCCGCTGCGATGCCTCGAAGGCCGTCCAGCCAGATGGTACGGTCCATGGTTTTGGAAGAAACGGTGAAGGAGAATGCTTCCTTCTATTTGATCAGAATGATTTTAGTAACTAGATTCAATGTTACAACATCTGATGGTCCACGACTCCACAAGGATGATTTGGGGGCCGTCCAACTAACGAGCTAGCGTTGTGTTAGTGAGCCCCATTTTTCTCACACAGGGCCGTCTTTCCGTGAATATTTTGGTTCCATGACCCACACCTAGGCAGGTCTTTCCCGAGTCATGGATCCCTGGTATGATTTTACAGATCCTGCTCATGAAAAAAACTGGCATCTGAACAATTTTCATTCTGCAAATGCCACCGTCGTGTCTGACAATTTCGCCGATTTAACCTCTAAGACATGCACGCCGCAGGTGAGATTGTGGATTGAGGCTGCTTATTATCGTGATGACTCGATGTATGTCTTATTCTATATACGGAGTACAGGACATTCCGTCTTGGTTTTTTTTATTATTCTTGGCATGCCCAGTTTTCAATCCGACGTGGCAGCCATCCACTGACCCAAGGCAGGCTAGTCTGTCGCCTGGAGTCACCTTCCGGAATGCCATTACCCAATAACACCATGCTGTCCATCTTACAGCGGTCCTCGTAGAAAGACCACTGCACGCAGTCAGCCCACGATATGCAGGCGGCCTCACAGGCGTCCACGGACTTCCAGGCGCTGCGCCATGTCTCAGTGGATTTGACCGTGCTTGGTGGCTCGGCACTTGCAGCTGTACTGGATTTGATCTCGTACTTGCCAGACCAGTTATCCCACCACTCTGCACGAGGTCGCAGATATGGGGCAACTAGTGTATCGTAGATGTCGCGATATCTCAAAGGGCCCTGTAAGGAATTTAGTTTTATGATCCCGCAAATAATGAGAGTGAGTTCGGGCGCGCTGACCTTCTCAAAGTCCCAAGACCGCTCGAGATTGTAGAACCTGGCAACGTCTTTGCCATGCGTGTGATGCCAGCTGTACACTGGCTTGCACCAGTTAGCTGGCTCAAACCATGTCGACCAGTGCGATTCAGGGTTGAATCCATATCGGAATCGACTATCATCCGTGGTCTCGCCGAACTGCACACCGTATTCATGCAGCACGTGGCCCAGGATGTGATCGCCGCAGCCATGCTCCTCGGTGAACTCTTCAAACTTTTCCACAATACGTGAGTCTTTTCCAAAGCTCTTCTCCCAAGCTCCGCGGGACAGCGCAAAACCCGAGCCACCGTGAGCGAAGTAGTCACCATGAATCCAGGCCAGGCTGCCCAAATACCACGAGTCTTTGTGGTCGAATTTCTCCAAGTGACGAAGGAGATTGGGAAGGAAGATGTAGGAGTCGTCCTCCATGAAGATATACCATTTGGCATTAGGCTTGTTGCGCCCTGCATGCTGTATAATAGGCAAGAATTTGTATTTGTCAAGCTTCCATCCACCTGGAGGTCCTGCAGCATCGCCGGGCATGTTGGACATCTCGGCATAGTTCTGACGCGATTCGTAGTCCTCCTGCTGGAGGTACGGCTTGAAAGTCTCTGAATTGCGCACCTTATCAGAGGTGTTCGAGAGGACGTCGATAATTTCCCATTGCCCGATAGTTTCGGGGTAATCGGAATAAAGGAGAATGTTGTCGGCGCTGATGCGATTTGGCGAGAAAGTGGTTGCCATATGAATGGGCACTCGTTTCCACAAAACGGTAGCACCAGTTTTGAACATGAGGACTACATCGTCTGTGATAAGGCCTTTGGACTGCTGAGGCGAGTGACTTAACGAGGAAGATGGAGTCTTCGGCCCAGAGGAGGGAATGGGGGAGGGATTGACATGGTGAACGGGCTGATCAACAGCTTTCTCTGCAGAGCTGGAGATAGCAGTAGGATTTGCATTTCCCTGGCGCGAGGACTCGATGAATGTGTTTGGAATGATTGTTGCCGGGATCTCGCCCAGTGGAACCGGACGATCTAGTTCAAAATGATACACGAAGATGAAAAACGTCAATAGCATAATCCCCAGAGGGACGATGAGGTTGTCCTTGTAGAACGGCTGGCGCATCATTGTGGGCGAAGATGATGCTCCGCAATCACAATCACACTCCAAATTGTTGATCGGACTGTCAACATCTCTCCTTTTTATCACAAAAAATCCGATCAACTAAAATCCTCAATTCTTCAACAAACTCGAACTAAACCACATAGCCGGCCTGCCAAGCCCCACTAGGCTTATGCCGCAGGCTCCAACATCCATGTGATGTAACTCCACAGAGCCCACAATTTGACTCTTCAAAGTCTTCACTGTCTCAGAGGGCTTCTGTTCTGGCTTGGCCCCTAAACCGCTTCGGTGATAGCGCTGACTCTGACCAAGGATGCGGCTCGAATAGTGGGCTTTTCTACTTGCTATCACAGACCTACACGAGAACGGGTTTAACTTTACGTCGGTATAACCGGCGAAAACCCCTGAATCAAGGAGAGCAGCCTTGGATTAGCACGGCTAAAAACTTTCTAGTACGATGGATAGTATGACTCGAGGCAGGCTCCAAGGTCTGTAGCCTCACGAGTCACTCACTACCAGCCGTTTTATTTTTGGACTGAAAACAGTTGACGGCGTACTGGGGCACGCCTCAAAAAAATCAAAATTATTCTGACTCGTTCTTATTGATCTCATTTTCTTTCTAATGATTCTCTCCCTTCATCTCTCGTTTTTCCCCGGCTATTGTCACCTTTGTTAGTTTCTCATTTTCACTTGTCATTCGTTGTTACTCGTCTCGAATGAGTGCCTTTAAAAATGGACTCATTCGACGAAAAACATTTGTATACGGGGTTCTCTATATTCCAACAGAGGGGCCCCGATGTCCCTCGCTTGCGGCAATTTCTTAATCTTCTGGGATGCATCATTGTCATTCCCATTTACTCATTCATCACTGGATACACGCGACACCCGTTGACGTTGGATATTTTGCTGACGATCTTCGCGGCGGAATACAATCGCTTTGCAAATGAGAGCCGACGGCGGCGATTAAAGGCCCCATCCCAGGCTGTTGGAGACTTGGAGAAAGCTAGCTATCTACTTACTGGCACCGAGAGAGCCACAGAATGTATGGCCGCAATTGTTGGATACCGTGAGGATCCAGAGCTCTTTGCTCGAGCTCTGGACAGCTACAAAACTGCGGCGGAGTGTCGGTTTGTGCTCGTTGGTGTTGATGGAGGTGACACTCCAGACATGGAGATGGTGCGCGTTTTCCAAGAGGTCGGTAGCCCCATGATCATCTGCCAGAGGCAATATGCTAACATGAAATCCAGGTGTTTCCTGAAAAATCTGCTGTCATTCAAATTGAGGAGCCTCTGGGCGAAGTTGCGATGAAGACCTTTGACAAGCTATCAAAGCTCGATGGCAACGCACAAGCTCCGCAGGTCTACATGGAAGCGACAATTGCACACTGTTGTCGACTCGCACGAGAGATTTTGTCTGAGCATGATCTTGATCTCGGCGAGGCCGGTGGTATCACAAGACTGTGTCTCTTTCAACCACATCTCCACAAGAAAGGAATCATGTTCTCAGCCTTCATCTTCTCGATTGTGATAGCTGAGATGCTTGGCATCGAGTATCTCTGGTCTTCTGACTCTGATACTATCATCATGCCTGACTCGTTACGAAGCACGATTGAAACCATCGCTGGCGATCCTCATGTCGGTGGTGGCAGCTCAGGCCTGATTGTGCACAATGAAAACGACACAGTCACCACCAAACTCGGCAGTGTAGTCTACTGGTCTGAGCTGTACATGACCCGGTCAACCTCGACTGCCTCTGGAACCAGTGACTGCCAGTCGGGCCCCAGCACAGCGTTCCGAGTCTGCGCGCTTCCGGCTGTCTTGTATCCCTGGTACACGCAGACTGTACTAGGACATCGCATGGTCGTCAACGAGGATCGGCATCTGACTACCAATCTGCTCATGCGCGGATGGACCGTCACGTATGTGTCTGACACCTTGACTGCAACCGATACGCCAACAACACTGAGCCGCTGGATCATGCAACAAGTCCGCTGGAGCCGAGCTGGGCACATCGAGTCCTTCCAGCAGCCTCAAATTTACGTCCTCAACAACCCTCTCTTCTTCTGGGCTGCTATCAAGCGCGAAGCCGGACCACTGCTTGGATTTGGTTACATCTTGTACTACCTCATCACTGGTCGCTGTTTTGCTTACTTCAACTGGTACGACGTCGGCATCCGGGTAGCATACACCGTGCTGTACAATTTCTTCCGCAACCCAGACAGAGGCCCAAGTAACTATTGGCTCTGGATCGCACCAGGGCTTTTGTTTTATAACATCCCTCTCCCGATGATTCATCTTTGGAGCTTGATCACAGTGTTTCAGGATGGATGGGGCACCTCCATGCGATCGACTAGCGAGTTGTCCAAGCGAGGACAGGCGTGGAAACGCTGGAACGATCTGGGATTTTTTGTTATATGGATGGGAATCATTGGCGGTACTTTGGCAAGGATGTTTGCGAATATGGCCGGGTGGGATGATCACAGTATCTACCAGGCTATCGTGCTGGGAATGATCGTCCCATCTGCAGTGTCGTTTTACGGATTGGTGATCCGTGAATAACTGGGACGAATGAACCTTGGGTCTCATACACGCGCATGTCAAAGGAACATTCATAGACTCGGAATTTTAGATCGATAGAAATAATCAGAACTTTGAGTGTGATGAATGTCTATTCCGTGTGTTGCTTATAGATTGGAAATAGTAGTCTACCCTCTTCCATTTGCCCATGTCACCAGCCAGGAGAAATCCAATAATCTCTCCAAGTCTCGTAATCTGCATCCTCAAATTGATCAATCCCACCCTTAACACCGTCCTTCCCTACTTTCCACACACCAGTTTCCACCAATTCGCGCCACTTGTCCATCAGTCTCTCGAATCTCTGAGCCCGCCATTCGCCTCCAAATGGAAAGTAACTGCCATGCTGGAAAAGCTCTGCCACTGAGCGCCCAGACACAAGACTACCATCGCTCTGCTTAGCACCTCGTTCCATCCGAAGCTCGCGGCGTAACTTAGATGGCAGTAAAAGACGGAACCCCTCTTCTGTAATATCTCGACTCCCTCGACGTGCGTCGTACCTCCCTCGATGTACGAACTCAGAATACAGCCCCGCGGGAATCCGATCGTTCTCGGTGTATGGGATAGGGTCACCAAAGGTAAAGAATAACCACTCGATCTCTTCGTTGAAATTGATCGTGTGCTTGCTACTCGCGAAAATCAACACAGGCGGGATAACCGTGCTCTCCCCCGTGGAGCGTGGGAGGCCGGTGAATTTCTGACGCGCTGCAAACGCCGAGGCATCGTGCGGCACTTCCAGACCCGGTGCGATGAATTTGAAACGAGGAGTTTTGACCTTTGTCAGAAGCGAGCGGATGAAACAGTTTGGCGGAACGGACGCTGCGTCCAACTCATCCTCGGTCAAAAGAGGGGATTCCCGAGGGACTGAGAGGTGCGATGCCGATGGCATCCTGGCCTCAATTGCAGCCGAGAGTCGATCCATGGCTTCCACAGCAGTGTCGACCTGAGCAGTACTGTAGGGCTGCCATGTCCACGTTCCGGTAATGTCGGCCGATGAAGAATCCGCTGATTCACCGGGAGTGACTTTGCCAATGCGGATCATGTGAAGCCAGTTGCTCAGCACTGTCTCGAGCGGAAGCCACATGTCCAAGTGGTCCTTGATAGGACTGATGCTATGGATATCATCCATCGCAAGCGGCATCGCTACACGATTGGACTTCTGGTCAAAGACAAGTCCCATGTTAGGCGAGGCAAATGGGAAGTAAGAGGTATACAAGATGACGAATCGCTCCTTGTTACGGAGTTTCCTCTCTTTGGGGAAATAGAGGTCAGCGGCGAGTACGTCCAAGTTGTCCGCCCAGTAGTAAATACTCTGACCAAATTGCGGGAGGATGATAGACTGCAGGAAGGAGATCAATCCCGAATCGAGACGGCTCATATGAACCAGCGCCTGATCCTCATCGTGATACACGCGCTCGACCTCAGCCCCGATCTCAAAAAAGGAGGACGCATTCAGCAGGTCGGTCAAGTCGTCCGGGTCTCGCTCGTTGAATTTCATCCATCCATACGCGACGAGATAGTTGTGCAGTCTTGCACAGCGCTCATAGTCAAAGGTACCATCTACTCGTGCTGGATTCGTCTCTGATACCAGCGCGTCGTCGATGTCAAGAAGTCGCTGCGGGGTGGTTGCCAAAAGGAGAGAGCTTCTGTTATTTGCCAGAATGAAATCACCCGGTTGGCCATGATCTCGAGTCACAAGAAGCCAGCCCAGCAAAGCGACGAGGGCCGGTACCACCCACACCCTCGGCGAAAGGGACATGCTTGGTATCATGGATTCAAAGATCCAAAGTCTGGATGGATCAGCTGGGGCGCGATCCAGAGCTAACCAAGAATAGTTAGCCGCATACTAACATCGAAAGCCTTCTAAATAATCGTTAGCCTGCTCATTTAAATCGGATTGTTTGTTATACCGTCAGGCTACTGTACTTTCAGATGTAAACAAGCAGAAAGAGCCGCGCTCCAGGCGTAGACGAGAAGAACTCGATTCAGAACGAGAACGGCGTTTACATAATTTGTATTAATGAAGTGCAACAGTCCTTTTTCCTTCCCCAGCCCAGGATATGTCATTACACATAGTTAACTAGTTCCGTGCTATGTGTCATAGCCTTCAATAATTTGCAGCGCATCATCAAATTTTCTTTTTAGATCTTAGATTCTAGTCACTCCGAGAGAGGTGGGAAGTTCCGCACGAAGCTGGCAAAAGAATTGTAGGTCAGCAACCAAGAAATAACAAGTTGAAGAGGGGTCACCAGGTCATCAGCAACAGCGGAGTCCACGTACTGAGCAGGGCACTCGTATCCAGCCGGGTTCTTCTTCAGGTACAGCTGGTGATACTCCTCCGCATCCCACCACTGGCCAGCAGGTATAACCTGAGTCGAGACAGGCTTCTTGTACCACTCTTTGCTAACCTTGTCCGTAATCTGCTCGGCAATTTTCTGCTGCTCCTCGCCATGCGTGAAGATCACACTGCGGTACTGGGTGCCGACATC
>JAXQJV010000882.1:0-12102 GCA_037042255.1 Penicillium sp. PG106-07D
AATAGGCTTGCCCATGATGCATCGGCAGAAAAACGATATTTCGATCGATGATGATGTGTATGGCGTGGTCTGTAGAGACGCCTCGTCGACCACCAAGATGGGTCTTCGGAAGAAGCCCTTCGGTCTCCACTGCGTAGCTGATTCTTTGTGCGATTATTGCTTCGAGAAATTTTCCCAGGGTGTTGAGAAGCGCCACTGGCCGATAGGACTTCGAGCCAGTTATCATAGCAGTTGATCACGCGGGTTCTTCGTTTCTTTTCCCTCGCCCGGCCCAGATCCCAGATGTCTACCACCATGATATATGGGTGATCGATGAGATCTGTACGGGCTTCCACTACCGCTTGGTTGTATAAGTCGCGCCTGATTGCCATGGCCACCCGGCGGTCTTCCTATGCTCCCGCCTCGGGCCAGTAGATCTGGTATCCCCCGTGTCGGAATTCATTCCCAATATAAGGTTCTTGAAGGCATACTAGGCTCACCCCTAGCTGTAGCCCGGCCTCGAGTGCCGCAATCGTAATTGCATAGGTCTTGCGGCATTTATGTTGTAGGATATGCATTATTAATCGGATTGGTCATTTACCGCCGCGTTAGTCCCTTCCGAGACGTCGTCACTAAGATCCATCGCTTCCTCTGGTCTTGGCTGTTGGTCTGCGGTGGATTGCCGATTCGTCGGAGCTAAACCCTCCGAGGCTGCGCTGCTGCGCATTCCGGCGGTAGGCTGATGCAGATCGATCGCGGGTGATCCCTGGGCGGTTTAGGGCCGACGCCACCGAACCGCGAAGAGCTTCCTTGCCGTCTCGTAGTTGCTTTCGAGCTACACGTCTCGCTGGGCAATTTCTAGCGGTGGCGGAGTGCGGCCCTCCACAGTTGCCGCACTTCGCGGGCGTGTGTTGGCAGGCGGTGCCTGGTTTAGTCGGGCAGTCTAGTACGCGACAACTGTGTTCATATCCTTCATGTAGGCCCGCGCAGATAAAGCAGCATAGCGGGTTATTCCCACTGGCTTTGAAGCTGCGATGGCCTAGACGGTAGCATCGAGGGAAGACTGTATCTACCCCCACTTCCCAATAGTGTTCTGTCTTATACCTAGCTCCTCCAAACCGGATCCCGTGAACTAGAAGTTCCCGGGCTTCCTTAAGGGACCCTACCGTGACAACGATGATAGACCATCTCCTAGTGCTATCCTAGATATCCCTATGTCGCCGGAGCCATATAGGGTCTCTCTTCAGTCGGATCTGGGTGCCCAGTTCGATTTCCTCCCTAGCAAGACCCAGCCCACTGCTTAGATAGCGACGAGTTGGAACCCCGTGCACCTTGACTCGGTACCACTGCTCCGGTAGCTTAGCAGAGATAATCGCGGGGTCTGCCTGTCGTGCTGCGGCGACCACCAGGTCCTAGTGGATGGGTACTAACATGGACCCTAGAGCCCCTTTCTCCAAGAGCACAGTGACCGCACCAGTGCTACTGTATCCCGCGTCAATTGCGCGGATAAAGCCCGGGAGCTCGGCTTAAGCAAGCCCTCGGTTGACCGTAAGGATAATGTTCTCTTTGTCCACGCGCGGGGCCATTTGGCCCTACTCACGTCGGAAGAGAATTCGTCTGGCTTCTTTCGGGGCGTTTCTCGCGGGCGTGAGTGCACTCTGATGAGGTTGCTTACGTGGGTCGCTTCGCTTTTGCTGCTTTTTCTTAGGTACGACTTCTTGCCATCCGTGGCCTCCAGGCTTGGTGGCCAGCAGTGCGGCGATATCCGCGAAGCTCGATAACTGTTGTTTGTGACGGGACACGGGCTTAGGTCCTGGCACGTAGTCCTGGCCGCGAGCGCGGAGATGGTCTTGGTCGTTTGTGTGGAGTGTCTTTAGCACTGTTGGCTCACGCTGGGTGGGCGGCGGTACTAGGGTCTGCTTGGGCGTCGCCCTCCGAACCTGGTCTAATCCACCCTGAAGCCGGGTGACCTCGTTCTCCAGCGTGGCGATCCGTTCTTTGAGCAGGTCTTCCCGGGCCTGCTACTCAGCCTTCCAGCTCTCTGGCTCTTCGGTCAGCTATGTCTGGATCGACTCCAGCCGGTCTTGATAGCCCGCTTGCACTTGACCTAACAGCCCTGCAAACACTTTGCTCGTGTCCACGATATCCGTGTCCAGAGTTGCTCGCCCCAGCACCCGGGATGCCTTCCGCTTGACATTTCGCGCCTCGAGAGCCCTATGAGGGGTTGTTTCACGTGCAGATTCGGCCAACGGCTGGCTCGGATCAATCAAGGGTGCTGGAGCTGAATCAGGAAGCCAGCGATTTGGAGTTGGGGTTTCTAGCCCGCCGCACAGTGAGGAGCTGCGGTCGGGAGAAGCAAGGAGCGACGCGTGTATTCCAACACCACCACGAGGTTCTAGAACCTCCATGGTGGTTTAAAGTGGCCGAGCGGCCGCTCCAAGTTGATTGGCGCGTAAAAACTACGTGTTTTTGATAGGTGCTGATTTTGGTGTTCCGACGTCTCCTACAGTCACCATTCAATGAGAAAGAGTCTATATATATAGGTGGTGTAGTTGGATCCGTTGTTGGCGATAACAGCAGTGGAAGTCGATGTGTTGTGTCAAAGATACGGAAATCCGTCTGATCAACCTTCTAATTACAACGGCATGCGGCGTGCAACGGGATATCTACGTTTAATGAAGCTTGGAGCAAACCGGGCTCATAACTTTCACGCCACAGTAACCGAGAGGCTTGTATTCGGGCCGACCGTGAAGTATTGCTAGAGTTGTTCAATCTTTCTGAGAAGAAACAGAAGACAAAAACATTGCCTATTCATATTTCCTTCCAACCATTCCAAAATCGCTGAGGCTATTATGGCTTGCCGCGCTCATCTTCGTTCCCTACCCTTCAGATTATCCACTTTCATTTTGGCCATGGAGTTCCTCAATCCAACCTCTCAAAGTAATCCCACTAGTTTTTGATATGGCACCCAGAAGCTTACTCTTCAAAATGAAGCTTTTGCAATCTTCCATTAGAGAAGGGTGGTTCAGATGTTCGGGAAGGATATCTTTCCACTTGATCAGAACATAGGTTGGCCGTGTAAGAAGTACCCTGGGTTGAGTTTCGTGACTCGCCTTTTCAGAGTATGGAGCGACCACAGCAACGACTACTTCGATATTACTGAAATTGTATTGGTACTGAAGAGGACTGCTCTTCATTAGTATATCAAGTATTGTTTCCTTGCTGCCCGATACATCTGGAAGATTCTCAAGTTCGGAAACACTCCATTGTTTTGTCTTACCAATCTCGTAATGATCCGACGTGCCGATTTGGTAGATCCTCCGCTGGTGATTCTTTATTGAGTTGCTGCTGTACCATGCAACAGGAACGCCAACAGGATCTGCTTCATCCGTGAATCTCACTCGCTTTCCGATGATATCTGCGGTCTTCGTTGACCGCCTATCTAGAGTTTGTGATATTTCCTGAGAGCGTTCCTTGCCATTTTGGTCAAGATTATAGCTGGATTTTTGGGGAGGGTCCTCTTCGGTGTTCAGATTGTCTGGTAGAGGCACTTCATATAGTTCAGGATCTATCCCGTTGATTGTCTGAAATTTCTTGTCGAATCGGCCAGGATCAGTGAATCTGTAGTTTATCAAGTCATAATAAAGCTCTCCAATCCTTCTTTCATCCTCCTTGGACAACGATTTCGCCTTTGCTAGTGTTCGGTATTCCCTTATCCATTCCTCTACCTGCTCCTCTGTCACTGCATCATCATCTGATTGAAAGTTGGAATCCGAGATCCCCGAGACATCTGAGGCTGAAGGCATTGTAGGGATTATCCTACTGCACCATTTTGTGTTAGCTCATACTGAAAAAGAGAAGCTTTAGCTTTTAAATAGTTCAGTAGAAACCGACTTCTTAGATGCGGAAATTCATAAAATGCTGCCAGATTTACAAAGAGGGTAGAATGTGAGGTTGCCTCGCAAAAAGGGCGTTACTAGTGAATTAGGGAAATTTAAATAAGAGAAAAAGAATAAGAATGACTGGATATGCCTTAGATGTTTTATGAGGCTAACGATGAACTGAGTGGGGCACGTAAGATGTACAACAGTTGACGTAAATCGGGCCCTATGATGCAGCCTAAGCGTGATCTGATTCCGTCAAGATAGATACATCTGGCGTCAGGATGATTCATAAACGTTACTCTATTGTAGCCAGAAACATAGACAGGCAGTCAATTCCTCAGAAATCAATGACAAATGTGTCAAGCCCTCAATATCCCAGTGAACAATAGCGCCACCTTTCGTCATGTTTCTGTTCAATATCGAAAATGGCTGGATTATGACAAAGTGTTCTTGTATCGTGTTGGAGGTATATATGTTTTGTAAGCTGGGCGATCTTGCATTATACGTATGGCATGCATAGTGAAGGCTGAACATCAACTTTCAGTATCAAAACGCCATCGAGTAATTAGTCACAAATTAGGCCTAAAATATTTGTGATATTCTCTCGTGTCAAGATCTAGCCTAACCTACCGTTAATTTTGCTAAGGGTTGTAGCCAGTGTTTTCCAATGGTCGTGCTTATTAGGGGTATGCTTGTCGTGGGAACTTTCCTTCGCTAGGTCCGACCGATAAGCGACATCAGGGGATTCACCATCATTTGCTCTGTTTTATACACACCTCCCCTGCGCCACCTTAATAGCCAACAATCAGTAAATGCTTCGTTAATACAAAGCGAGCTAAATTAATAACGTTTATATGAATTTTTAGCGTTTAGTTACTTCGGTCGTTGTCACTATACCTCTACTGGACGGGATCATAATAATACTACGATTTTCAGATCGAATCATTCTATCTTCCCTTCGTTTACTCATTGAGCACTCTTGACTGGACGACGGTAGCTAACCCGTAGCTGGATGATTGACTATCTCTATGGATTCGTCTACACTTTTAGATACATCGGGAACGGATGCTTTGGGTCCGCGTATCTCTTTCTCGACCTTATCGCTTGGTGTCTTACAGAGCTCATTCTCGACTACCCCGATGAATCTCATCCACATAACCTAGGAGCATGTCGGCGAGACACTTAGAAAACCTCCAGGTATACATTCTCGCACATTTGCTGAGGTAGCTCTATCCAATCTTGGTGACGCCATACCTACCACGTTAGGCAAGCATCCCCGACGCACCAAAGTGGCGATGAACGGTTCTGCAGCGTGGCCTTTACCGCGTCTGCTCGGGCGCTTCGAGCAGAAATTAAATTTCGTCGATAAGCTTGTCGGTAAGCCTGATTATACTATCTCCTTCGGCATCCGTGCTATACCTAACATCCCGCTAAATCTCTTATTTCGTCCTATAGAGATATAATGTCGTAAATCGTGGAATATACCTAGCCGCTTTCCGCTGCAAAATCATATAGTTATATAGCCGGTAGTTCTATTGCTATTTTTCCCCTACGTATATTTATCTAGGAAGCCCTTCGTCGTGTATGTACTAGCTATTCGGCCCTCTATGTGGCGTTATATTCTATGATTAAGACTAAGCCCTTACTCCTATATGACTTAAGCTAGGGACAGTCTCGGAGCTAGTCGCGTATTTAGGCTATACGGTGTGGCCGCTATATATTCTTAACGGCTCTGATTCTAGCCTCTAAGTATTTATAAGATGATAGCTATTCTAATAGCGTATAGAGCAAGATTACGGGCTTCGAAATATCGGGGATCAACCATAATAAGTTACTGTTTCTTAACGTAATTAGGTAGCGTCTCTATATCTATGAAGCTACCTTCTAGCGTTAGACTAATCTTATCCTAAAGTTAACCCTTAGAGCTAGCGACCTCCCTCCTATAGACTTAAATATATTATCTACTAGCTAATAATCTTATCGACCCGCTTTATATTATATAGTCAGACCCCCAGCTAGTCACTAATCTGCCTAGAGTAGTAGAGCTATACCTCGATTAGAATCAGGCCATCTACTAATACATCTTAACGATCGAAGGCTAAGATAAGCGGCCCTCCTTTTACGATTAAATTATCCTTCTAACTCAAGCCCTATAAGTAGCTAGGTAGTCAACATCCGCACTTCTAGAGAATACTACTACCTCTCTAATCGACATTCCTATCCTTTATATTTTAGGGTTTCTTGATCGTATAGTACTAAGAGAGAATATAGCTCCTAGTAATAGTTACGTTTAGAGCTTATCCTTACCCTACCTTATAGCATTATAACCGATTCTAACTATAGTAAATCTGTTACTATTGCCTATAATAGATAGCGTTACGAAGACCGGCACCGTCGTCGATAAGTATATAGGATACGACAATACCCTTATTAACCTCTCTCGTGCTTAATTCTAGGCTCTGGCTAGCTCTCTTGATACTAGTCGCATCTCCGACGTCAAGTAGTATATCATCTAAGGGTTAGCTATATCGATTATATAGGCACGAGTTTTTATAATCTAGAAAATAGAAAGGTTCCTTCCACTATTAAGACTTATAATCCACGGGTAGGTTAATGTCAGCCCGTGAGGTCTCTGGTCAGATGACCTCGTTGGTGGCCTGAGCCGTCAGGCAATAGATTAACTGCCCCGTCAGTAGCTAAGGCCTACGGTCTAAATCGCTGCCTTATTCCCCAGGCACCCGCTTTATTCTGCAGAAGAACCCTACCTTTACATGTTAATCATCAACAGATTCGTCCTTACCCCTCCTTGAAGCAACAATATCGGATACAATATCCAACTTCCCCGTAGTATCCACCTGATGTATTAGCTTATTACGGACCCCTCTAGTCCGAACTTTCTTTATGTTGACTTGAATCCTGTGTTAATCCTTACCCTATCATGTTAGCTATAAATATGGCTATCCTTTGCATGTTATTAAGTTAGTCAGTTAAATCTTAGTCGAATCTCACTACGCAGTTAAAACTACAAGATCTCTACTTATTTAAGTCTTCCTTATCTTAGTCTTTACTACTCTGTTAGCTGCCAGACTACCTAGAGCCATTCATCTTATCTTTACCTTTAGTAGAATCTTCACACCTTAGTATCCTTTATGCTAACTACCCTCACGTATCTTCGCTACGTGATACCGGTAACTCAGCGGACTTCATCGCTTCTTACTTCTTACCTAGAAGCACCACGAAGTCTGATAGTTATGAGCCCGAATCTATTCTAACTAAAGATTTCATCACATTTTTCTATCCTTTAGTCTAATCTCCGACCGTATTATCTTGCTTAGTTAAGACCTTTCGTCTCATCTTTTATTATCCTTTATCTTTATCCTTCGCTATGGCTGAGACTAACTAGCAAACTATCAACCTCAGGACCCCTAACGATTAGGTTCCTTAGTACGTATTGGTGAAGATGTAAGCGACGATATGGAATGTATAGCGATATATCGACCCCGAAGCACCATTGATATCTCTTCCACTACCGCCGGTTTCGCCGATCTGTCCTACTACTAAAGATATCAAGGCAGGGGCCCGTAGCCTTATAGAGCTTAATACTAAGGAACAGTCCTTATATAAGCTGCTTATAGGCGAATATAACCGTCAACTTACTGCCTACAATATATATCTAAAGGCAGTTAATAGGCTAGGCCAGGATATTCGAAGGTCTATCTTAAACGAGAACCAGCGCCTTATCCTTATATAATCCCTACGTGACGCTATCCTTACGCTTCAACGCAACTTTGCTCCAACTAATATATCTCGTATACGGCACGTAGCTAAGCGCTAGTTAGCCCTATATAGTTAATAGCCACCGAAGACTAACTTTAACGCGTGGATCTATAAGTGGTAGGTCTACTACACTAAGGCCTTAGATATAGGATTAGATAAATTCAGACGCCCTAAGCGAATCAGTGGCGACTTTCTTGAGGTAATTATAGGCGTTTCATCTAAATTCACCACTATTTAGATAAATCAGATCCACGACGCTAAGAGACGCGGCGAGCTAGTGCCAGATTTTCCAGAGCTTATTAACCGCTATACGGACTATATTCGTATATCGCCACCGCGCTACGCACCTAGGCTAGCCTATAGCACGTTTCAGGGCAGGGAAGCTAATATAGGAGACGCTAGCAATAACGCTAGCAATAACGCTAGCAGCAACGCTAGCAGGAAGCGATATCGTTGCCTATATGAATCGGATCCTAACCAGGGTAACCACAACTTTACCGATTGCCCTTATATCAACCCGGCTATAAGGCCAGCTGGCTAGAAGGGCCAAAGAGAAGCAAAAGACCGCTTTAAGAGGGCAGTGGTAAGGAGCCTAGCTTTTACTAAATCCTATGAAAGTTGTTTGGATAAGTATCAGCCGAATCGCCAGAAGCAGCCTAATCCACAGCAGGAATCAACATCGGACGAAACGGCTGGCCAACGCGCTGGATTCGCCACATTCATACCAAAGACAGCTATCACCGAGCTACTTAACACATCAGATGACATTGCCCTTAGCGCCCAGGCTAAACCATCGGCCAAAACACTAGCTAACGATGTTTGGTGCTACGATACCGGGGCAACACTGCATATCTGCAACAACCGAGCCCTCCTTTCGAATTACCGGCCAGCGGTCTCATCAGTCCTTGTTGGCAACACGGAGACCACGATCCTAGGCTTTGGCACCGTCAACTTGAAGCCAACAGATAGCCTAGATGGCACCTCATTCCCGTTGCTCGAGGTTGCCTATGCGCCAGGGTTTCATCTCAACTTATTATCTGCTGACCGTGCTGCCAACGCTGGTATCTTCCTGCGAGGCAAAGATAGCCTACTTGAGGAAGCAGATGGTACGCCTATCTGCCGGCTTAACCGCAGATCTGGCGTATACCTGATTCGATGGGACACTACTACGCCTGACGGCACGCCAACCTCAGGTCTTCACGCGGCAAACCACGTCCGTTCTGTCCCATCTTTAACACGAGACCTCGGCAACTTCGCTCTTACATCATCCTACGAACCAAAGCAGTCAAAGGGTTCATCCGATCTCTGGCACCGCCGACTAGGCCACGTTGGCGATGAGGTCATCAGCCACCTTGAAGCGCATTCATCTAATATCATGGTCGAATCTTCGCCCACGCCAGCTGATATATGCGAGGTTTGCAAGGTGACTAAGGCCAAACGTCAGATATCACGCCGGCCAATCGTCTATAATAGACCATTTGAAGCAATTCACTGGGATCTTATTCATCACGTGCCATCGCTGGCTAGGACCTCCTATCTCTCACACTCTGTTGATCCCGTTACTAAGTATCAATTTGGTGACGATATTGGCACTAAGGACCAATGTGCTGAGTCCTTATTCGCCCAGATTGAATTCATCCGAACTCAATTCAATTTGACGGTCCTCACGATTCATGCAGATAACGAGACTGCACTTATCCCATCTCTTTCGTCCGAAGCTAGGTCCCGAGGCCTTAACCTAGAGCTATCGCCATCTTACACGCCAGAGCAAAACCCCTTCGCGGAGCGATACGGCGCATTGATCTCAGCGATGAGCCGCCAGATGGTTAAGGATGCAGGCCTGCCGAGCTATCTCTGGCCTGAGGCAGCCAGGACTTCGATATATATTCAGAATCGTATCCCACACAGATCTCTTGGCTGGCAGTCACCCTCCGAAGCCCTTTCATCTTATCTTGGCGATAGGGCGCCACACTGGTTGCAGGCCAAACCTGACCTTTCAAATCTTCGAATCTTCGGCTGCAAAGCCTTCGTCCGCATCGAAAATATCCCAAGGATAGCCAAGCTAGCGCCTCGCGCTGCTATCGGCTTCCTTGTCGGCTACGATGCATCAAATATTTGGCGTATCTGGATACCCGCCAAACGCCGTGTCATTCGCGCTCGAGACGTTGAATTTGACGAGACTCAATTCTTCGCTGACAAAGCGCCTTTCCCCATTCAAATCCTTGACGAATCATCCCAAGTCATTACCACGTTAGACGAATCAGCTTCAACACGCATCCTTGATGAGATTGATATACCTGACATCCCTGTTTTAACTGATTCAGCGCAGCCTGACCTAGGGGGTGGTAGCCAGGATATATTCGGCCAACCTGCGCAGCAACAACAGCAAGATCAGCAGGACCAGATCCTTGGAGATACGCCTCTTACGCCCGAAGAGCCGATATGTGATGAATTCAGTCAACCGGCTAGTCCTACTGACCAGGACCCTTCGCCTTCGCAGCCGACACAGCCAATAGTCCTTATCGATAACACTGACTTCGATGCATCAGGCTATGAGCCGTTGTTTGACACCACGCCACTCATCGGCAAGAGATCTCGCTCTGACTCACCAGACACACCAGACCTAGGTTCGGATGAAAAGCGCCCTCGCGTCAACTTAGCGGCATTCTTTCAGGCCTTCGCGGCTAGCAGCCAATCGCTGCCAGGCAAGCTATCGATATCAGCTATTCAGCCGCCGCCGCCAGACTATCATCACCTTCGCGAGCACCCTTATCGAAGGGAATTCATCTTAGCCATGGATGTTGAATTCAACAAACTTCTTCAGATGAATGCATTTGAACCTGTTAGCGCTAGCCTTATTCAGCAGGCACACGCGCGTGAGTGCGGCAATATCAGCCAAAAACACTGCCCTCGGCACCAAGTCATCCCTTTGCGATGGGTTTATGACTATAAATCAGATGAAACGGGTTACGTCACACGCTTCAAAGCCCGTTTATGCGTCCGAGGAGATATCCAAGTCCCTGACCTGCAGGACACGCGTACTAGTACCCTTGCAGCACGCACCTTTAGGACCCTTATCGCTATTATCACCACGTTTGACCTGGAGACCTTTCAGATGGATGCAGTCAACGCTTTCTTGAATAGCACGCTTGAAGATGAGGTCTACTGCCAGTACCCGCCCGGTATGGGATCTTATGGTAAGCAGTTGAGACTAAAGCGTGCCCTATACGGTCTTCGAATTGCTGGTAAGCGCTGGGAGACTGATATCAGGGCCAAATTGGTGTCTCTTGGTTTCCAAACCTGCCCTGAAGACCCTTCGCTGTATTCAGATGGTAAGATGATTATTATGGTGTTTGTTGATGACTTCCTTGCCGCATTCCATTCATCTGAATCTCGCCACGCTTATTGTATCAGAGATCTCCTCGAGAAGGAATTTGAGATGAAACGCAGCGGCGAACTTACTCAATTCATCGGAATTCGTATCACACGCCATCGGCCGACCCGAAGGACCTGGATCAGTCAAGCCGCATATATCGAGAAGATAGTGGCTAGATTCAACCTTTTTGGCCATCGCCCCTGCCATACGCCCCTTCCATCTGATATTTCTCAGATCCTCCAACCTGCTGAGTCACCACCTGATCCGAAGTTGATTCATCTGTATCAACAGAAGTGTGGCTCAACCCTTTTCCCTGCTATTTGGACCCGGCCAGACACTGCTTTTGCCAACCAGGTCCTTGCAAGGTCCCTTACACGCTGCACTGACCAACATCTCAAAGCTGCAGACCATCTGATATCATATCTCTATGCCACTAGAGACCTTGGTATCTGTTATGATGGGATGAAACGTTGTGTGGCCTTCACTGCTGCCTCGGATGCAAGCTTTGCTGACAACCCAGACCGCCGAAGCTCCGAGGGATTCATCTTTTGCCTATTCGGTGGCCCAATTGAGTGGCTAGCTAGGAAGCAGCGCACTGTTTCAACGTCAACCACCGAGGCTGAGCTGCTGGCTGTCAGCCATGCAGCAAGAAATTATTATTGGATGAAACGCCTGTTTCGTTTCATCCGATTCGACCCTGACCACCCCGAGGTGATTCACTGTGACAATCAGCAAACAGTAGACCTTTTGATGCGCGAGCGGTCTATCTTCCAAACCAAGCTTCGCCACGTTGATATTCACCGGCTTTGGGTACGCCAGGAAGTGCAGGCAAAGCGCCTGCAAATTGAATGGCTTAATTCATCAGAAATGCCTGCTGATGGCCTGACTAAGCCATTGACGCGTGTGAAGCATGAAGCTTTTATACGCCAGATTGGGATGGGACCAGTACCATCGAAGATCACCGTTTCGTCCAGTCCTCCAGCACATTCGCTGAAGAACTGAGGGGGTGTGTCAGCCGGTGAGGTCTCTGGTCAGATGACCTCGTTAGTGGCCTGAGCCGTCAGGCCATTAACTGCCCCGTCAGTA
>JAXQJV010000883.1:0-12491 GCA_037042255.1 Penicillium sp. PG106-07D
ACCACAGCCCGCAGCTGCCGAAGCAGACTTCCCCCACTGCACCCCGGCAACTCGGACCTATGGGCACACCTCCCAAGCTTGAACAAGGTACCGTGCCTGGTATTGGATCACTGATGAGTGGCACTTCGCTCGCCCCGATCACGTCGGTTGGAGCACCTGCCGGTGGGCCTGCAAGCCCGCCTGGTGCTCGACCCCATGTCAGCGACGGACCTCGAGATATCCCCAACGACAAGATCGGATTCGGAGGAGAGGATGTGAGGGCGCTGCGCCAGCTGGACCGGGTGTTCATCTAATCCGCTCCCTGCCTCTCCAAAACATCAGCCTGCCATAACCTCATGCCAAAACACGACTTCCGACTTCCCCAAAAAGGAGCTATACACGTCTCCATACCTTGCCTTTATCTTTATCCTCGACCCGTGTTGATCGCTCTTCTTGACTCGAAATTGATTGCTGGCACATTAGACTGGAATGGTCTATACCTTACGGAGCAGGGCGTTTGATTTTATGTGATATCCATTATGCTTTGCTGGGTTCTTTTTCTTTATTCGACATGCTGGTCATTCTTAGCATTTATTTTGCATGGGTCAGGGGTGGCTATGCAGTGCATTTTTCTTCTATTCTTGTGATTATTATCTATTACCTACCATGTATGATTTGGTCATGGCTTATGGGTTTACGGGCCTTGTCATACATATTCTTATGCATTGGGATCGGATCGGTCTATATGGATGGGACATGGTTCGGGGCTTCGGGTTCTATCTTGTCTAGTCAATGGACTTGCCTTTGATATCTATCTGGTTGCTGTTCTTACGTAGGCATCGTAGACATGTGTCTTCTTGGACATGAAATACGTCCAACAGGGACTCATCCGGCTTGTGATTCTGCGGGGCCGTATGCTGCTTACATGAAGTAATTGTCATTTGAACTATCAACTGGTAGGCATGATGTAGCTGGGGTAAAATCTACCATGGCGGAGACCTAGGATTTCGACCCCCCTATTCCTGCCGCATTTGCTGCTGTTACCGTTGTCATTATAGTAACATATAGACTCTTTTTTTAGAAGACGGTATCCCTAATACATTTCCCGCTATACTGATTCGAAGATATACTGATATCCCGCCCAGTTTCCACGAGTCACCCGTATCTCAGTGCTAATAAATTTGTGGACTGCGATATTCGTATGGCATCTGAAGAAATACGGTATTGGGAAAGAATTGGCTAAAGAAAGAGGGATCGTTTTGACTACTGCATCTGGGCAGATATTGTGGTGGCACAGGAGCCTGGAAGAGACCTTGTCTTTCAATATGAGAGCGCCAGCATAGGCCGTCCGGGTCAAAACCATCACGATTTACAGCCTGATAGCTACTGATCCTGACAATGGGATTCAGTCTCATCTTAGAACTCCATTCCCCAACTCCGCGGTATCTCTCATCGCTTTCGATTTCTCCTTCCGCTTTCTTTTTTGCCCTGGCTCAACCCGCGTCGATGTTGTTGTCGCTCGTAGAGGTGGCTGCGACAGCTGAGGTTTAGGCAAAGCGCTAAAGGGGAATGCTGATTCGCTTTTCCATACTTGGATCACGACAACTGCGCAGGCCGCCATAGTGTTTGCGAGGCTGATCCATTTTGTTCAGTGTTGTGGACTCTTGTGGCTCGCCGAGGTAGGGCTTGTGTATGGTTTCTCCATGATCGTGAAGGATCTCAATGATGGAAGCGTGCTCTTCAATGATGGCCCGCGCCAAAGCTGTATCGCCTTGATGACTTATCAGGTCAGCATATGCTTCGAACTTGAGCAGAATTTGAACGACTTCAGAGCTATGGCGATTCTGCGCTGCAAATATCAACGGGTATTGCCATTCCGATCTCTAAAATTGATATTTGCACCCTGTGCAAGCAGAATTTCGACAAATTTTGGCTTATTGAGTTAAAACGCCTAAATAAATGGTGTACCTCCTTCATAGGTTATCTGTGCAGTCGACATCAGCGCCATACGAAAGGAGAACCTCGGCAGCTTCCTGGCGAATGTATATCACTGCACGCATGAGCGGGGTGTGGCCATCTCGGTTTAGGTGGTGATTTCAGCTCCTGCCTCGATTAGAGCTTTGACTATCCCTACGTCGCATTTTGCTGCCGCCAATGCCAATGCCCCCAAAGGGGTGTTGCCTCGAGAATCACACACGTTTGCCATGGCACCATGTTTCATCAGGAGCGGGATCAACGATTTTTCATCGCCTCGGGCAGTTGCAGTGATCAAAGGTGCACGCTGTCCAGGATACCGTAATGGGGTCTGCACCAGCTACTAGTAATAGCTGCACAATGGCCAGATGCCCCCGCTCTGCGGCCAAGGCCAGCGGCCACCCCGTATTAGGTAGGGGTGCTAATCTGATCTGGATCAGCTCCTTTATTGAGCAGCAAAGCGACTGTTACCTCATATCACATGGATGTTGCCCAGCATAGAGAATTCCAGTCACTGAAGTCTTTGTCGTCTAGACCTTTGCGATTCGACACGAGCATCTCGGCTATTTGGCGTTGGTCACACTGCAGCGCCTTGTGGATGAGCTGAACAAAGCGTGATGCAGGTAGCTTTGCAATGTGGCCCAAAGATTGAAGCTCTATGCCTGGAGAGCGCGCTTGTATATCGTCGAAGACAGCGTGGGCAGATAGTGGATAGGAAGTCTGGGGTTGATTCAGACCCGGCCACGATGATGCCACATACTGCTTCGTCAGAAGCATCTACAACCGACGAACCACAATACCAGGGGGCTGTTGTGGTACGGATTAGCAAGCACCATTTGGGTATCCAGAGCAGAGAAAAGGAAACTCACTTGGCTTTAGATCCATGGCCCAAACATCCTGCAATCCCGCGTGTGGAATGAACAACCGACAAACTGACGGCGAAGCCTTTGTGGAAATTGGCTTTGCAGAGTCCACAACTGCCCAAAGCTCTCGTTTGAGAAAAGATTCTGATATCCGCCATGGTACCACAAGTCTGTCCTTTAATTTCATGAAATTGATCACAATGTCGGTGTTTCTCGAAGTTGAGAAGAGCCCAATCAGTTGACCGCGAGAAGTGCTTTGGCCGCGATTCCTCTGGGATGAAGCATAGGATCCTTTCTCGATGGAATAGTGAATCTTCCACGTAAACGATGTCAGAGTCAAGCATGACAGATGGGGCGGACTCGGGGCGATTGATTGGAATGCTGTTCACATCGCTATCATCCTCACTCATATCGCTCCCTTCTTCGTCTGAGAACTCATCATAAGGATGCTCAATGAAGGGATGGGCAACTGTCATACCGAAAATTCTCCATCGAGCATGGTACTTCCTCCTAAAGTGGCCATTTGAGTTGAGATTTTGTTCCGACTACAGTGAACGGCGTCCCACCGAAGGCGCAGAGAGGAGTTTTATCATCAACACCTTCGGCGGCATTGCCACATTGTCAGCAAAACTTTGCCTTCAAAGCTATATACTCGGAAGCCCCAGGTACGGGGCGAGCTCGGCGTGTTGTTCCATCAGCTTCACTGCATTGATGGTGACTTTCTTGTTTCCTCAGATCATAATCGCGGCTGGATGCGAGGAATGCCACTATCGACCAACCATCCAGCAACACACACTGGAAAGTGTCTGCCTTTTGACGCCATGATAGATTTTTCTTGTGTTGTCCTGCAGAGAGGCCTGATTGCCCTTGGGTATATTGAATCGTTCCATTCGTCTTTCACAGGCCCGATCGAGTCCCACGCGGATCCATCCTTGAATTCCCTTGATCGCTCCTGATCGACATATGCTTTTGGAATTGTCCCAGAAGGTGGGCTTGAGGGGCTGAGCAGGCTGGGACGCGATATCCCGCAGTCGACTGAAATGAGTTTGGAGTCGAGTGCGAGTCGCGGGCATTGCTATTTGCGTAGTGGGAAACTCCATACGGCTAAGGATTAAGGAAGTGTTCGATATCCCTCGTGCGTGTCAAGGCAGAATCTTGCGAAGGGACCCTCTCCAAGTTCTGCTACGACAGCGAGGCTGGATTTCAGCCGCTTGACAACTCATGACACTATGTGCAAGCCCTCTACCATACAGGTGGGGTCACATCTTCCACACAGGTAGCTAAGTCCGTTATCAATCTCGACCAACAAACGGTGGAGGTGGAGGCTGCTTTGAAGGATGCATTACCGGTGGCTCTCTAGAACGTTCCACTGCAAGATGCCAAACAATCCTCAAATGAGTTCTTGTATTACTACCGCAGCCAGCTCGTTGGAGTTGAGGCTCACGGGTTAGACTTAAAAGACTCACCAAGACCTAATCGATCTGATCAGCATCATCAAGTCCTTTGCACAACTCACTAAGCGGCACTGATTGCTTGTCTTGAAAAAGACTACTCTGATCTTGGCACATCCATCCCAGCTATTGAGCTCGCCCTCCGGATTTGACTCTTCCTGTCCTTGGACGACTGGGTATCCTCCCACCAGGGTTCTTCCAAGAAACTGCCCGCACATATCACTCCATCAAACCTGAAATGTCAACGCTGGATTCGAAAGGCCCGCAGGAATGATGACTGATGACATCGATCTGGAGGCAGCATGTCTGCCTCCCACATCGCGTGATATTGCCGATTTCCCGTACTGCGGACGGCGGCTCTGGAGCTGCGAGATGAATATGAGCGGACGGAACCGACGACGATGCGACAGTGGATGTTGGACAAGAGGAAGCCGAACCAGCGATATACATTCTGGATTGCTGTGATTACAATGTTCTTCGCGTTAGTCTTTGGTTTGATTCAAACCGTCACGGGGATTATACAGGCCATGCACATCAATTGACGCCAAGTTCTGCCCTCCACTGGCGTTTACATACCTCGTGGGTATATTTATTCAGTCATCATGAGACTAGCGCTTCTTTTGCGAGTCTTAACACAGCTGGAACATGTGTTTTGACCAGATATTAGTTAATTGCAGCAACTGTCTCCTCGACACATGGATCTTGGTTTCTACCATGCGAGGCAAGCTCTGAAGCTTGACTCTATTGTTCTCGAGTGAACAGAGACACTTTGCCTCAAGGTGATTGGAAGAATATCGTCATAATGTCTCTTTCTTCACCACACCGAGCCCCTGGATGTCATTGTATACTTGAAAGAATGCATGTAGCTCGGGTAATTTGAAGTAATCCAGCGAATTACGATGTTGAGCCCTGCGATCACGTATTATCAAACCCGAACATCGGGCTCGATAAGGCAATCGGTCTCTCTCTCTCCCCATGCCGGCCCCGCCGAATGCCCCTGCAGCAATTCCGAGGAGATGTGCCATCGCATCCACCTTTCTTTTTCCCCGTAACTAGTCGACAATTTTCTTGCCCCCGAGCCGCTAGTTGTCTGCACATGCCTCGTCGGTTCCACAGCGCCGGGTCAGGCAGGATGACTTGAACATTGGTGATATGGTACTAGATATTTTGCCTCCACGGATCCTCCACCTCCATCGATTCGTCGATCATTTTGATGAGGCAACTCTAGATCGGCAATAACCCTCATCCACCAGAGTTCTCATCTGTCAATCCCAATGCCTGGAATGGGCGATTTACCCTCCTGGGAAAAAGCAAAATCGGCCCGAAGTGTCGAGTCGGGCATCGGCACAGAACAACACATTGTCGGACTAGTGGTTAAAGCTGTGATTCTTGGTGTGGCGATGATGGTCTGCATCGCGCTAGTGGCCTCATGTCAGTAGCTCATGATCCAATACGAGACGCAAAGTCGTCGGCGGCCACTTCCGACGAGAGAACGGCGAGTAGATGATGGCTCGAGCGAGGCATGGGTGGTGTGTAACAGAAGGTATAATCTTCCGAGGAAAGGGGACGAGATGAGCCACAACCGTGTACATAAGTAAGAAGTAGGCAGAAGACACTGCCAAAGGGAGGCATGACCATTGACTCGGGCGTCGGGACACAACACTTCCATCCATGGATCTGAGGCTGGAGTGTCCGAATGTAGAGCTCTACCTAGGCAACTTTCATCGTCCCTGTGGCCAGGGGTGAGTTTATACTTAGAACAACTCCATAAATGAAGAACATCAAGCCTTCAAGCGATCCTGAGACTATGTCTAGGCTAGTCTACCTAGTCCCATCCATATGCATGCAATATCCATCCCTATTGTACAATGTACGGGGAGTACATCCCGTAGCTAACGATGTACGCCCATCCCAATAGTAATCCGTCGACAAGAGAAACGAATATATTGGACCTCAAACAACACCATGTCCGCGGAACAATGCTCCTTTTTTGCTTACCTTCCCACAACGGCATCCGCTTCGCAGCAGGGCAGATGACCACCAGCCCGCCACGACCACAGCCCCGGGCGGGGGAAAAGAAGAACCCCCCCCATCTCGGCTGGATGACCTGGCACCGAGATCCGCGAGAGTCGCTTTCAAACCAGACTGGCCTAACAGGCACGATTGACTCCGTTCCCGCCCACTGCAGCGCCATCCCGACATCCCCAAGTGACTCGTCGTCGAGAAAGCTCCGGAAATCGGAGACGATCGCCAAAGGTCTCGAGCGGGGTTGCATTAGCCCATGTCGCGCGACCTCCGACATCGTGGGCTGTTTTTTTTTTGGCTTCGTTCTTTCTCTCCTTTTCTAGATCTTGTGTTTGGGGGGTCACATTGACGGTCCGTTGGGATCGTGGGCCGATCTCACGATGACTGTCACTGCACAGAGCCGACCATAGCCGTGATGAGTCTATGACCAGTGACAGTAGGTTGGGAGAATAGAGTGTGGGTGGGGATGGGAGCTTTGGATCTTGGACGACAAGAGCAAAATCTAACGAGAGTGTACAGTTTAGGGTAGATCGTAAAGATCGCCGGGCTCTTGGCGCCCGCCTCACCAGTCATTTAGTTGAAGTGTCGTTGAAGAGAGCCATCCTCTGCCGCGTGTGTCTTGTGTTCCATTTGCAATAACCATTGCCCGTACTCTCATTGGCTCTTGCTAACGCCGTAAATTAAATTTGCTGAAGCCAGAGAGTCACGATGGGGACAAAGTGGACGGGTGTATGAACTCTCTGGTGCCCCGTTGATGACGAGAAGGGAAATGAAGGCTTTTTTAGACGTAGGTTCTCTCATTTCTCATCTCTTTTTTGGGATGTTCAACGCCTCTCAGCGTTTTGCGCCCTGTTTGTTTCCCCTTGATCGACAATAGTTCGTGGCGAACAGTAGTATTAAGGAGGCTGATTTCATCGCGATGGAGGTCGAGTTTAAACCTCGAGTCTCGAACCAACCACAGGCTGGCTGGAGATGACAATGTATCTCGTAAGATTCGGATTCATGCTAAGTTTATACAATAATGAGCTTAGTTCATGTCAGCGTGAGACTGTTCTCTATGCTGAGTGGCTAGCGGGTACGGGCTTGAATGTAGATATTCCCTACCGATGTTTCGGGGACGCAGGTGGCTCCAGCTTCAGCCCTGGACCTGGATATCGACCTGGATGTTGCTGTTCGAGACTTTTGGGCGTTAAGCCCTCGTTGCGCCCGACTACAGCGGAACGCTAGAAGTGCTCAAAATGTGTGGGCTCAGCCAGAAGGGCTGTTCTGGCCCGCATCGGCTCTCCACCTCCATTTCTCCCGGCCTCCCACGGGCCACCACCTTGTCCTCCCAATATGTACCTAAAATGAAAGAAGAGCTGACAGCCGCGAAGAGGGAGAAGTTGAATATATACGTATATGGTCTTCGGTCTGTCGACAGTCCAATTGGAATGGTACACACAAAAGAGTGCAAGAGGAAGTCGAAGCAGCCAATAGAGAGCCGTTTGCGCATTTGAACACTGCACATGACTCGTACTCTTACCCGTAACAAGTTGTGCAAACCAACGGAATCCAGCCGACCCTCGGAAAACCTGCTCCTCCTAGACACGAGGTCATGTGGATCGTCTATTTGGCCCGTTTAGCCCAAAGAGGAACCCGCACGAAGCGCCAGGCACGAAAAGGATGCGGTTTGAGACGCTGGTTGGATACCAAGCGAGGACTAAGAGTGTAGTTTGTGGCTGGGTTGGCAAACTACTCCAGGCCTCGTGAGCAGGGCTCATGCATGATGCTCTGTTGACGGGCCAGTGTTTCCAACTTTCCATGATTATCTGTTTGATTCTTTGCTTATTTCCCCCCCCTCCATGCCGCTTTCCCCATGATTTCTCTCAGGAGCCCCCCTTTGTTCAGGTACGCGCTCGAGACTACCACGATGTGCGACCGGTGAAAGACCGAGCTGCAGGAGGACTGCTCACCTACAGGCTACAGGAGACTACAGCAGACTACTCGCGACGCGGGATTGCCTGGTCGATTCGGCACCAACCGATGGTTCCTCTCCACTCCCAACGGGATGACGCGGGAAGAACCTTCAATTGGGGTCCATCCCTGGTCGAGCCCCGCCTGGTGCCATGAATTCAGTCTGCTGTAGTATTAGTAACCCTATACAGAGTTTAGAACATGCTGAAATTGGCATACCAAGCATTTGAGAGTAAGCATGCAACGAGTCGATTTACAAAGTACTGTAGGCGGTGTTCTCCGTGACCTAGACGGAGTACAGTCTCAATGTAACACCACCCTTACAATGGACCCCAGCTTCTCCTTTCATGCTGTTTGACGCGAGGGCTTTCAGACCGTCCAGGATTTCCGTGTCCTGTGTCCACTATTGTCGACTCGTCACTGTCTGTGTCTCTCTCGGCTCCGCGCTCTGGGGTGCCAAATCTACGACTCATTCCAGCGGACAATGATTGGTCCAATGCCTTGGGCGCATTCTGGTTCTCGTCCTTCGTGGCCATCCTTAAGTTAGTCGGCCTTATACCCCGTAGTCCTACCCTACCATGCTAGTAGTCCACAACTCCTCTAGTGCCAGATCACGGTGCAGGGCGATCTCCTCGGAACAGAACTTGCCTTAATGTCCTTAATTCCGACCAGACTGGGCCTGGCCCCTCCGGATTGCATTAAGTCGTTTGACAATCATGGCCCCCGGGGCGTGCTAGCCTGGCACCAGCTAGAAAGCGACCGGCCAATCCTACCGTGGCTGTTGGCGAGCGCAAGAAGTTGCCCAGGTTGCCCAGGTTGCCCAAAGAGGGTGAGCTTAGAGCTAGGCTATGATGACGTCCTGTAGTTAAACCACTTGGGCCGACCGGCGAGAGCCCGAGCGTGCGATCATGGATGGGGTTTGTTTCCGGTGCCTGAGCTTCTAGGCTTTTGACTACTCCGACTAAGTCAGACTAGAAGGCAACTAGCAGGGATCGCTGCTGAATCTCTCCCGGGTTTCCACTCTGGGGCATCCGGTCTCAGCTGATGCGCCCCCCAGAGTCAAAATGGCTAAAAGGTCTTGAATTATGTGAGCGCCTCCCCTCCCACTTTGGTCAGAGGCTGCCATACGGAATACTCCCACCCGAGACCACAAAGTTTCTGGACCTTCGACAGTGCAAAAAAAGAGTATAGCGGTCGGGTGAAGCAGGGTAGTGACCATGCAAAGAGGCCATCATATTTTCCGGGCTTTACACTCTGCAACGGGAAGGCTTCCCGGTTGATCATCTGGCAGATCCTGGGGTTGAAGCGAGCAGAAGGAGGAAGAGGGCCGGGAGCTGTCGTGGGTGTTCCTCATGGCAACTACGAAGAATCACTCACAATGTACATTAAGAACAGGTCTCTGACCTTCTATTTTGGACCATCCGCAATACTCCGCCCTCGCAGCAACGAACGTCTCGCCACATACTACCTCCCTGAGGAAGGTCACAAGCTCTCCATGCGACGCCCACGGCCCAAGCACTCGGGAGACGCGACACTCAGCCGTCACCGCATTTGGAACTCTTTGTCGATGAAGTCTCTCTCGTTCGTGCCTACGGGTCGAGTGACAGCCTGCTGATCTGGGTAATTGGGGCCGGTCTCCGGAGAAGGGCGAGAACACAACTGCACCATCGTGTCTCCAACAGGTGGAACCCACAGGAATACGTACTCCGTACAATCCGAACCTTGTCCAATTTCCTGCAGCGGATGTCCGTGCTTGGTCGCTGGAAACGATCTGGCCCACTTACCCCAGATTGTTGGCGTCGCACAAAGGGGGAAACTTGCGTAACAGTATTTCAATCTCGGCGGACCATCCTGTTCTCCAGGAAAGGGCTGTGGTGGGCTGCGCTTCGACCCAATGTCCCCGGTGCCCAGGGAAGGTTGGATGTTTGAATGTCACTACCTCTCTGCTTTTCCACCTGTTGTCGGGGCTGAGAGGGGCGAGGATTGACCCTCTCGTGCCGTCCCGGCAGGAGGGAGCCAGTGGATCAGACGCGACGGACAGTCAGAAGGGGCCCCCTACTGCGGCGCCCGTTATAGGCTGAATGATTGTTGGACTAGTCGGAGAGACAGCCCGGGGTGGTTTCTTAGTCTGGTATTTTATTTTTTTCGTTAGTTAAACCTGCCGCGCTTTCCCCGACCAAAATTTCTTTTAGAGAAGACCCTGCGCAAAGAGGTTACCCTAGTCTGAGTCGATCCTAGTGCCGCCTTGACAAGCTCTGAGAAGGACTGGATTGAGAGGTTACCTAACCAAATTCTCTGTATACCGGAATACCCCATAGAAATGCTCTTTGAGGAATTACCTAGCTGCCGATACTTGCCCAACCAAGCAATAGTGTGGGGGAAACGAATAGTGGCTTCGGATCTCCAGCTATACGAGTCGCTGACTCGCTGCAGCAGGTACGTTGGGGAAGTGAGGCGCCAGCTAACAAGTAAACTGTACTGTACTATATCTTAAAGCATCGCAGAAAGCAACATAGTTACGGACACTGGGATGAAGTTCTGATATCGACAGTCCTGGCTCTTTCGGGGGCTCGGTCTAGGGGCCTGGCTAGGGCTATTAACATTCCTGGTTACTGCTAAGCGGGTTGAGCTCTGACAAGTAGTGACAGGGGTAGAATCTGGGCAACATAGGCATGTTAATAAAGGAAGAAGCATAGCAGATATTGTGACTTGTAAGATTGTCGTTGAATGTGGGGGAATCCTGGCTGCACTTTATACGATGTGCATTTGGTATACTTGAAAATGCATCCGCTGGATCCAACCCCATCAAGTTCCAGCCGAATGATGATATTGCCTGTTCGAGCGATGTCCTGCTGGGGTTGCATGACTCCGTCATACTACTACTCCTGCCTAAGCCCTGGTCCAGACGGGAGGGTGTCCAGATCGAGGGAGCCTAAGGCGAGAGCGAGCATGGGCCGATACAGTGGATCTTCTAGTGCCCGTCGTGTTTACCCGACTCTTCAGTATGGCCTCATGATGCAGGCAACCCCTGATGCCAACTCCAATTAACTAATGAAAAGACTACAGAGATTTGAGAGAGGGATGGAAATGAAAAGGATACAGTACGAATGAGACTAATAACAGTGGAAAACAAGAAACGATGTTAAACGCCCCCCATTCATTGGGTCTACGAAGTCAAAGTCGATGCCGAACGATCACCTTGCTTTTTCATATTATTCTCTTTTCTATTTTCCCCATTATTTTTTCTCTCTTTTCATATTTTCGCAATGTTTTTCCTTTAATTATTATTTCTCTCACGTTGCTCTTGCAAATCAGGGCGTCAGATCCAACATGCTTGGCAGCCTCCCCCGCACGCAAAGTTTAAACCCATTGGACTCTATAACGAGAGGTTCGAGGGTTTTCATTCGTATGACCGCAGGCCCTTTCCATTACGCATTTTATTCTGTGGTGCAAATGCCTTCCTTGACGGATTAACCATTCTTATGGGAGCCGCCTCCCCCACACTTTTCATTCTTTTCTAGTCTTCTTCGACTTTCTTCCGCTTCTGCTACTCGCCTGACTAGTTACTACTTCCTCCCTCTTGGTTCCCCTCGTCCTCCTTGGGCCCTTCGTTCTCGGTCTCGACTCTTTGGCCCCCTGCTAGGTTCCCTCACACAGACACACACACACACACCTCTTACTCCTCTCCCAATCTGCCACTTGATCGCCCACCTGTCCTGCCGCTAGGAAGAAAAAGTACTGTGCTGGGTCTCCATTCACACTTGCCCAGTACAGTACCACTGGCTCATCTACTGGTTGCCCTGGTGGACTAGTATACTCCGGACATTCGTATATTAGTGACCCAACACACCCCCTCTCTCTATCCGGGCACCACCCTACTAGTTTGGATTCTATACATACCCTGCTAGTCCCTCTGGCGGTTCACCCCCCTCCCCGCCCCAAATATAATCCCGCCCTAGTGTCATTTCCTTTCCTCCGTCAGCGTCAGCATTTTCACCCACCAGCGCGCCTGGCCACCCCCAGTGCCATCACCAGTTCTAGTCCATGTTCAATGTTGTCCATGCAGAACTCTCCGTACTTTGCGCGCCCAGATTTCAACGGGTCGGCTCTGCAGGACGAGACCTTCTCCGGAAACTCCTCGGACATTTCCATCCCCACTCTCGCCGACATCACCAACGCCAACCGTACCACCAATCATCGCACCCTGCGAGCCAGCACGTCCAGCACCAGCACCGGTGCCAGCCCC
>JAXQJV010000884.1:0-12523 GCA_037042255.1 Penicillium sp. PG106-07D
TGCTCAGGAGTAAATCAGGGTCGCTCAGGGAGCAGCTCAGGGCGGCGGGATGACTAACTCACCCTATGCTCCGGGAGCCGATCACTTCCCGAGGCGCCAGTTTTACCGTCACCATTATTACGATGTACGACGTAGACGAAAATCAATTAGTTGACAATTTCAGATGACTTTCACACCCTAAACCCTTTTTCATGTCCAATGGGCCTCGAACTCAATCAATGAAAGTCAATATAGCACTAATTTAACAATTAAAACACTCACTCTTTTGACAAATCACTCCCCCCTTACCACCTCACACCGATGCCCAACGGGCGCAATCAGAAAATAATTCTCAGGCCTCATACTCTCCCACGTCACATCCCCCGCCAGTTTAACACCACGACACTTCCGAAAAAACTCCACCGCCGCAATTCGCAGCTCCATATACGCGAGATGAATCCCCAGACATGTCCTGGCCCCGGCTCCAAACGGTGAAAAGGCCATCTCCATGCGCCTGGTGTCACCATCACCCAGCCACCGCTGCGCATTGAATACCTTAGGATCCGGGAAAACATCCTCGTCGCGATGAATAGTATAGCTCTGCGTGCTAACCGTCGTACCCTCCGGAATGAAACAACTCGCCAAGGTCGCACCACCCGCGGGCACAGAGCGCGGCAAGGAACCCGGAGCTGCCCCGTATAGACGGAGGGTTTCTTTGATAGTCGCGTTGAGGAGAGGGAGTTTCTCAAGTGCTGCATCATCGTACTCTTCGTCTACACGGGCCACCTCTTCTTCCAGTTCCCGTTGCAGTTTCGGGTTTGACAGAGTCGCCCAGACGAGGTACGTTAGCGTTACGGCTGTTGTATCAGAGCCTGCCACGATGAGGTTCGCTGCTTCAGTGACAACGTCTGCCTCGGTGAGAGTGGCAGATCCTTTCTCGGACTCGGCGATTATGCCCGAGAAGATGTTATGGCTGGAGGCGCTGGTGGCGCGCGCATTGGTGATTGCTCGCCGGCCGTAGGTGGACAGGTAGTCTGTTGGGAGGAACATGGACTTGAGACTGGCGATGGGGAGGTATCTTGCGATAAAGCCGATGAAGGGGAGCTCGGAGTTGATGCCGGAGCCTTTCATGGTTGATTCGAGGACGTGGATGTATTCGTTTTTCTACTTCTGTTAGCCCATGCTCCTCCCACTCAAACCTGGTCATTCCTTCCTGCCCTCATTCTCAATGGAGATCAGAAACAAATCCTACCTTCCCATATTCCAACATCCCAAAATCCTCCCCAAACATCAACCGCCCACTCACATCCGTCGCCAGAAACGTCCACCACTTAAACACATCACACCTCCCTGCGCCCATCATCTCCTCCAACATCTTCCCCACCGCAACCCTAACCTTGTCCTGCACAACCCCCTCCCACGTACCCCTCAACTCACTCTTCGCGAAAGCCCTCGCAAACAACTTCCGTCTCGCCGCATGCGCCGCCGGATCCCGCATATCAAACACTCCTGGTTGCTGGGACATGACGAACTTGCCATACCATTCCGTCTTGAGGAACCCGGCGCCGATGCGGTGGATCTCTTTGAAGGCTGCGAGGGAGGAGATGGAGATTTCATCGGGGCTGATGCGGACGATGGGCCCATATTGCCGGTGTAGGGCGTGGATGAAGTAGATGCGGTTGCCGGTGATGATGGAGAGCTTTAGGGGGAGGCGGGTGAGGTTTGTGTAGAGGGGGCCTGGAATGGGGCGGAGGGGGGAGATGAAGATTTTGTATGTTTTCTGTAGATGAAGTGAGCCAAGTGGTATGCTAAGTTTGCTGATATAGACGAGATTGGCTGTACCTGGATGATCCAGAGCGCGAGGGCTATAGATGTGTAGATCCAGATTCGGTCCATGCTCGTTTTGTTAAAAGAGTCTGCACTCGTTATAAGGAGAGTGCGGAATGAATGGTATACTTGATGCTTAAGTTACTATGTCTTCTTATATACTACTGTTAAGAATTAAACTAGAGACCCTGGCCCCGCAAGGCTGTGAGGAGTAATCGCAGCCAAGTGCGGAGAAATCGGAATATCAAGAAGGAGTGTCCACATCCCGATCCACGAAATATGAAGCTATTCCCGGTCCTGCATCACCTGCTGCTTTCTTTTCTCTCTTCCTTGACTCGGATTCCAATGCTGACATCACTAGGTCAGCTCATATCTCATTCCACCACTATTATCTTCATCTTATCATTTCACCCTCGCATGATGTTCTTCCATCACAGTTACCCGCCGACTTATCCATACATTAGGCGATGCCAACACCTTCCCAAGGACTAAGGAAACAAAAACATAAATCATAGCTGGCTTAGGTTGGGATCCGACACGTTGTATGGTGAGGTACCTTGCTCCCAAGTCGGCACAGGGGAATTTGGCCTCTTGCCTGGTTCTTTCATGGTCAATTCGGGGGCGCGGATGAGGTATACTGGTCCCTTGGTCAATGAGTGAGTACCTCGATTGATTGAATAAGGAACCCCCTACCTAAAGCCTCATATCAGTCTCGAGGGCTTCATCCGCCTGACCTGGTCGTGAATTCTGTAAGAACCATCGGGCATTTCACCAATCCACGAAAGATAAAAGCAGCGTCATGACCCGGTCGTGTCTCAGGGGTAAACAATATGCCAATAGTCACATCTAATCCTAAAGTTAGACCGCCAGAATCCTGGAATGCAGGCGACTCCCTCAGTTTCTTGCATCTAGGACGGTCTTAGAAGTTATGCGAAATAGCTAGATGAGACCATTCGCACTGTTTACAAAGGTACACATGGCTAATGAGTCATACATATTCATCCGACGTCTTCGAGCTAGAGTTCTACCGCAAATAGGTCCTAGCTCATGATTAGCAAGGCAAGCTTGCAAAACAGGTAGATTCTACCCTTGTAGAGCTTCAATCTAGTTATGGCCTTGTCTATGTACAGGTAACGGTCTGGCAGGGGAAACGAGCACTAACTCTAGTAGAGCCGCAGCAGCAACATGCATGGATTTAAATATCGTCTTTCTCTTCGATTTCTACGTAATAGGTCCGTGATATTGCCAACTGATCCATTCCATGACTCTACCGAATCTTACATTTACTCAAGCTTAATCGTAGAAAATCTCGCATCTGCCTATAAATCACATTCTTTTTAGTCGTCTACTAACACTTTTACTCTACCTAGATACTATTACTCTTATTGCTATTCCTTCTACTCCTCCTGGAAGAAGCGAGGGAAAACATTAGCACGATCCAGAACGAGTTTCATTCATCATGGTATAATTCATAATCCTCCTAACTTTTTCATCCCGAATTTAAGAAAAGAGAAAAATTCGCCCAAATCTACCGACCCATCAATCCATTTACGCACCCAAAGCCTTGCGGGCAAAGTTGGGCAGCACGAAGCTGGCGCGGTGGATATCCTGGTTGTAGTAGCGGCAGAGCTTCTCCTCCTCCTCGCGAGTCCAGGTGCGGACGGGCTCGCGGACGTTGCGGGTAGCGTCCTTGCAGCAGACCATGAAGCCGATCTGGCCGGAGGGGTAGGTAGGGATGGTGGTGTAGGCGTACTCGGCGACGGGGAAGACCTCGCTGCAGGACTTCTTCAGGTCAGCGATGAGAGAGAGGTGGAGCCACTGGTTCTCGGCTGTTGGACTTAGGCACAGTTCCGCGAAACCGAGCCCGTAAAGCGGGTTGGTTGCGGGGTGGTGCGAGATCGTTAGCCAATGTTCTTGTTACGTAAAGAGAGAAAAAAAAACACAAGATAAAATAGGTCAAAGTAAAAAAAAAAAAAGCATAATGGAAGGGAGGTGAATAGGAAAGGACAGAAACAGGAGTGGCTTAGGAAACAGGAAACCGAGCAGAGGGAAGTTAAGGAAAGGCAACGAACAACCTTGGGTGGTGATGACACCGCCTTCGCGCAGCGCATCGTTAAGAAGCTCAAAGTAGGGCTTCTGGAAGAGGGTCTCGGCGGGACCCTCGGGATCGGAGGAGTCAGTGATGATAACATCAAACTCGTTCTTGTGGTCCTTGAGGAACTCGAAGCCGTCGCCGACGTACTCCTTGGACTTGGGGTGCTTGAAGCCAATGCTCATGCCGGGCAGGTACTTCTTGGAGACACGGATGACGGCCTCGTCAATGTCGCAGAGGATGGCCTCCTCGACGCACTCGTGCTTGACGACCTCACGGAGGACACCGCCGTCGCCGCCGCCAATGACCAGGACCTTCTTGGGGTTAGGGTGCGAGTTCATGGCGAGGTGGGTGATCATCTCCTGGTAGGAGAACTCATCGCGCTCGGTGCACTGGATGACGTTATCCAGGACCAGGACGGTGCCGTAGTCGCTGCTCTCGAAGACGAGGACATCCTGGTACTTGGACTTCTCGTGGTGCAAGACCTGGTTAACCTTGAGGTTCATGGCCTGGCCGGGCCACATGCCGGACTGCTCGGAGAACCAGCCATCTGGGGTTGAGAAATTAGTGATGCCATTGACGGAGAATAGTTGAATATGTTATGTGGTAGAGGTGGGCGATGGTGGTGGTGCTAATCCAGTGGAATGGATCTGGATGATCAAGTGGGATGGAGGGGGTCAAAGTGGGATGACGATGATGGCGGGGTCGGAAATCTTTGCCCAGCGGCTCACACTCGGGCGCGATGATGGCGGAGAAGGAGGGAATTGAGGCTTACCCTTGATGGTGGGGTGGGTGATCTCGCTCATGATGGTAGAAATGAAGGTGAAGGTGCGACGACAGACGGGGACAGGGAGGCGTAAGGAAGAGAAAGAAAGTTGGAGAGCGCGCAACATGCGAAGAAAAAGGCGGCGGTAGTTTTGCTGTTTTGGGAGGATTTTTTTCTGAAGCGGTTCCGGTGGAGACAATCGGGCCTTTGGGCCAACTGAAGAGGGCAATTGAGACGCCGAAGAGTACGAATGGAGTAGATACCCAACGAGAACAAATACGACCAGGATAATGTGTAAGAGAAACTCGCATTGGGCAGATTTGCCTGTGTCAGGCAAAGAAGCCAAAAACATTCAACGTTGCAAGGCTGGTCTGGCCAATGGAAGGTGCCCAATTGGCGCTGACTACGACATTGACATCGACATTGGACATTGAGATCTTAGGTATGAATTGATCCAAACAGTAGATGTACGAGCTGATGTACATGCTTGAAGAACATGCAGAATCTACGGAGCCACCATCCAGACAAATGAAATCCCAATCGATCAATTGCTGTCTAGTACTGTACAAAGGATACAGCTGCGCGGCCCGCATCGCTGTGCGCGCGCGGAGCCCGGTATACTTCCATCTCTTCTTCCTCAAATATTTCAGAACCTCGATCAACTCGACATTTACTCCTCACTAGCACCCTCGAGGAGGCGGCCAGGCTTGGAGTTGAGGTACTCGTTGCTATAAGCATCCGATATCAGCACGCATTCTCTTTATCCCGTGTTGGAATTCCCGCCGAACAAGGGACCAATCTTACCGCTCAACAGCCCAGTTCATGGTAGCATAGGCAACAATGAAGGGAGGCACAACGTAGAGGACCTGGTGGCGGAAACGGCGGAAGGTGTTGAAGATGGCAGCGTTGAAGGCACCGGCAAAGGGACGCTGGCGGTTGGAGGAGAGCGAATAGGTGGCAATGCGCTGGGGGGTCGGGCAGCCTGAAGGTCGAATGCATTAGTATTTGACACCATTGTAGTCACTGTTTGATTCGTGCGAGAGTTGTCGACGGTTGTTCAGTCGGACAGGTGGTAGTCCAATCGCTCGGAGGTGCGCATTCGGGAATTCAAGGAAGCTTCGTCACATACCGAACTCGCCCCAGTTGCCAATGAAACTAGAACAGACACGTTAGTATTTTGAGTAGGTAGCAGAGTATGGTAAAACAGCAATTGGAACGATCGGAGCATCGCTCATGGGCTGTAGTCTTTGCTGGCTAATGGTACGGGTGCAACCGGACGCACATCCCAGCGCGGCCCCTCGCCCACACCGGAGGATCTAGAGAGGAGTCAATGCAAGCACTTACTGGCCGTTCTTAGCGTCAGCAGCACCACCCATTGTGACAGGCTTGAATCTCAAGGAAAGAGGGGCGTAGTGGAAATGAGGATGGAGGTGATTGCGAAGGGCGGAAAGGGAAAAGACGAAGTCGGGCGAAGTTGGCACCCGCACGCTAAACCCGATCGGGATGCCCCGAAAAGCCCGCCATCATCGAAAGGACGACGAGCTCACATCCAAGCCCTCTCCAAGCTCACATCCATTCTCACAACCCCCTCACATCATGGCCAACGCCCTGTACAATATCTACCGACTAGCTGGCCCCGTGGCGGCCGGTGCCATTCTTTTCAACGCCTCGATCTACGATGTCCGGGGTGGTACTCGCGCCGTCATCTTCGACAGGATCTCGGGTGTGCAGGAGACGGTTGTCAACGAAGGCACACACTTTTTGATCCCCTGGCTGCAGCGAGCGATCGTCTACGATGTGCGGACAAAGCCGCGCAATATCTCTACCACCACTGGAAGTAAGGATTTGCAGATGGTCAGCCTGACGCTTCGCGTGCTGCATCGTCCGGAGGTGCCGAAGCTGCCCCAGATTTACCAGGTAAGCAACCACACCTTCACCACGCCCGTTACACATGGATATCTAATCATCCCTCGTTTTATATAGTCCTACGGTACAGACTACGATGAACGTGTCCTCCCCTCCATCGGAAACGAAGTCCTCAAGGCGATCGTCGCCCAATTCGACGCCGCCGAGCTCATCACCCAACGTGAAGCCGTCTCCAACCGCATCCGCAACGACCTCCTTAAGCGTGCCTCGCAGTTCAACATCGCCCTCGAGGACGTCTCCATCACCCACATGACCTTCGGCAAGGAGTTCACCCGCGCCGTTGAGCAGAAGCAGATCGCCCAGCAAGACGCCGAACGGGCACGATTCATCGTCGAGCGTGCCGAGCAAGAGCGGCAGGCGAACGTTATCCGCGCTGAGGGTGAAGCCGAGAGTGCCGAGATCATCAGCAAGGCTGTTGCTAAGGCTGGTAGCGGCTTGATCGAGATTCGTAAGATCGATGCTAGCAAGGAGATTGCCCAGACGCTGGCCACTAACCCCAACGTGACGTACTTGCCGGGTGGTGAGGGCAAGGATGGTGGGAAGAGCACTAGCCTCTTGTTGGGTCTGCGCACTTGAAGGGGAATGTGAGAGGAAGAAATGATTTTGAGGAATCGGCTGGGCTTGCTTGATGCTGCCTGTTCCTTTACCAAACCAAATGTATCAATTAATCGCAAGCGAGGCTGTGGGACTGGGAATGAGCCTCGCAGCGGTGGACTTGATTTGTGCGTCCACCATTCTGATCTGTAGCAATACCAATACTTCTACTCTATACCAATTCGGGATCTATGAAGTACGACCTCATGACTAGGGCTAGACTTATAATGTTCCTAGATGCTGGAGCTTACGATGACGGGCAACCTTGTACATCAAGAGAATATCCGCTGCTGATACCTATATATCCATTTTGTTTGTTCAATTCCCAAACCATAGATCAGGAAATTCTAGCAGTGCCCGCCGTCTACATCACGTAGTCTATAATTCAATCTCATCCTTGATGGCCAAACCCTGGCATCATTGGATTCCATGTACATCATTAAATCCACATCAAATACCCCCAAGGGGCCACAACGTCATCCCTACAACCGCCGATACACATGCACCTGATACCGCATATCCTCCAACCCAGCACCCTCTCCAACCTCATACCTCAACCTGGCCACATCCCGCCTCCACCACCGCGAATCCTGCGTCAGAACCCTCTCCCACTTGCCCCTTGCCACAGAAAGCAGCGTATGATCAAGCAAAAACTTCATCGGGTACTGCCGCTCCTGCGCCGCTCCGTCTTTCGCCTTGCCTAGCTTCAGCGTCGAGTAACTGCCTGGGCTGTCGACGACGAGGAGTACCGCGCCGGCGGGGAGGATTTCTGTCATTTGCAGGAGGAGACCGGTTGTTTTGGCCATGTGTGTGGTGAAGAGTTCGTTTAGGGTGAACATTAGGGTGATGAGGAGGGATGGGGGAGGGGAAGGGCAAGGGGAAGGGGAAGGGGTGGTGGTGCCCAGGATGAGGTCTTTGAGTTCGGACTCGGCGAGGCCGAGGACGTCTTTGCGGGTGAAGGTGACGGAGAGATCTGTCTTATCGTGGGATCCAAGTAGAGGTGGTTGATACTTGGATGTCTTTTGCGTGGGGACATTCGGTGAGGCGATCGTCTTGGATAGCCGGTCCACAACGATAGACCAATCTGCAATATCAACCGCTGCTACAGAGAGCTTCGGTGAGCTCTCGGCAGCGACACTCTTTCCACCATGCTCTTTCTCGTCCAAAGAAACACCCTTCACGCCCTCTTCGAGCGCAGCAACAGCACCCTTACCCTCACCCTCACCACCATCACCATGACCACCATCCTCCAAATCCCTCCACGCCGCCGCCAATGCAACAATCTCCGCCCCAGCACCCCCGCCAAGACAAACAGCTCTCGTTGATGTCTTCCCTCTCGAACCTTCTTCAGATCCCATCCACCTCATCACCGCCTTAAAAATCCCCGCATACCCTAACGCCCTCGCCGCACTCCACCGCAACGCATAAGCTCGCAGAAGTTCCTCCCCGGCCTCCGCAAACGCCGAGTCAAAGTCCCGCTGGTACAAGTGCGCCTTTATCGTCTGGATCAGTGACTTTGTGTCCAGCGGAGCTGGACTGGGAGCAGGCCCAGATTCAGCATTGGCTTCTGTGTCTGTGTCTGTGGCTGTTTCGGAGGGGTCGGCGGGGGCAGTCAGGAGGGCTGTTTTGAAGACGTCGAGGAGGAGTTGTTGGAGGGGGAGAGGGATTGTGATTGATAGGTCAATTGGGCCGGAGTCTGTCTCGTCCTTTGGAGGGCTGGGTTTGCTAGGCTGTTGGCGTTCGGGTTGCTTGTCTTTTGGCGGTTGTTTTGCGGGTTGGCGGGTTCGTTGTTGGGGTTTGGAGTCGAAGGTGTCCCGGTCTTTGCGGCGGTTGCCTTGTCGTGCGCCTGGCATTTTGCTGGGCCAGAGCTACAGGGCTTCTAGAAGCTGGAATGCTAGTACTGAGTGTGCAGACGACAGTTCAGGGCTGAGTGAGAGTTCGATAGCTTAACGTGGGGAAAGTGGGTGGAACAGCTTTTTTTTTTTGGCTTATCAGCTTATCACACAGTCGAATTGCCACTACATACACCAAGGCGGTAGAGTATCGAATCCAGAGATACAATGCATCACCATCAGAAACTTCAAACAAAACCAGAAAGAAAAGATATGGTGTGGAGAGAAAGAGCCCACCCTTACAGAGGAGGGTGGGTAAATGATATTTCAGGCATGCCGCCATGAGGCAAGAAAAAATGTTGGACGAATGAAAGGTAATAGAGAAAGAGTAACCAAAAGGAAACGTCCACGTGGGACAACGATCGTAGAGAATGTCAATAATCAATCCGTGCATGACTCACACAGGTACATAAACGATGGACAAGAAAGATGTGAGCATATCATACTCGGGGGCCAGCTACGGCGGTCCCGAGAGTAAAGAAATTCGTAGAGAAGGTCTGCGAAGAGACAACAGACCCAAGTTGAAAAATGACCGCCGGACGAAGATCGAGAAAGAAAATCCACAGGAAGAAAAAAACAGCCGAAGCTAACCAAAAATATGTACAGGATCGATCGGGGAAGCGGAGAAGAGAGAGAGAAGAGAGTAGAGAGCCCAGGGAACCGAAAGGGCGAGCGCGAAGAGAGGATAAGATGCGTTGATGAAAACGAAACGGATGACTCTTGTCAGGATATCGCTATGCCGAGATGTTGCGCCATGAAAGAAAAACGTAAATGCAAACCAGAACCAAAGAGCAGGTCTACTCTTGTAGCGACCGGTCGGAAGACGCGGTCGGCTCTGTGTGCTTCTCTTTATCCTTCACCTTCCAAAAATTCATCAGGCGGCTAATACGATGTTTCTTTTTGGATTTTTCTGGTGCGTCCCCGGGCGGCTTCTCTTCTTGATAGAGTTTGCTGCGCTCCGAATGGGGTCCACCGACAAGTTTGGACAGGCTAGCCAGGCTAGAGCGCTTGGAAGCGTTAGCCTGGCTGCTTCGTCGGTTGACAGCGGCGGAAAAGGATACCGCTCGATCGGTGGACAAGCGGCCTCGCGGAAAGAACGAAGAAGAGAAGCGACCCATAGTCGTGGTCATGGTTGATGCGCTGCTCGTAAGGGACGGGACATCCTCCACGGAGGCGTATTGATATTCTGATGGAAGATGGTGGTAGGAGTGGGAGGAGAAGTTGCGATCATTGAATCGTGGAGCATCAGGCGATGGGAAAGATGAGTCCGAGGGCGAGACACCAGCGGACAGCGAGAACGGAGGAATGCTTGGCAAGAGCTCATTGGGAGATGTAGATGGCCGCTTATCAACAGCAAGGAAGCGTGGAGAGACGTCCGGACTATGCGGGCCTATGACTTTGGTCGGGGATTCCTCGGACTTTAGGATTTCCACGGGAGTTCGTGGCTGGGGGGCAAAAGGATTGCTGGAGTTCTGCATTTTCTCGACACCGGCACGATCGTCAGACATGGCGGGTACCTCTTTTTCCATCGGAGCTTCCTCGGCTGCCCGAATTCCAAGACCAGTAGGCTGTGTGGAGCTGAGCTTGGGTACTTTGGTCAATGTATTCACAGTGTCGTCGCTCTCGACTGACTTCTTATCCTCGTCGGAAGATGATGATTGGATGGCAATGGCGCTCTCAGCAGGCGCCGAAGAGGCCAGTTCGTTCCTGGGAGATTGGTTCGCAGCCAAGAACGCATCCTCGTCTTCTTCGTAAAAGACGTCGGGAGTCTCTACCGCCGAGGATCCGGTCAAGCGAATTGCGCTAAGAGCGCTCCGGTCAAAGGGCGGCATTACCGGGGCACTCTCTGTCCGTCGATGATAACGCATCTCTGGGCCAACAAATTCACCCCGCCGTCCACCACTATACATACGCTGGGTAACCAGGTGGAATTTGCTTGGAGCGCCACGAGCTTGTCGGTTGTCACCGGGGGTGTTGAAGGGACCCAGCGCAGCGTCCAAGTCAATAATCGGACTGGTCAGCCCGTCATCTTGAGAAAGGACATTCTGCTCATAGAAGCTTCGAGGTTTCCATGAAGTTTCCAGACTGGGGGCCGGCATTGGCGATTCATCCTTGGCACGCTCAGCCGCGGAAACAGGTGCATCGGTATTGGTAGGCGTGCGGAGAACGACGACGCCGTCGTTGTCAAAATCAACCTCCAAAACAGACCCCACTTCCGAGTTAGTTCGCGTAAGAGCAGGCGGTGTCAAAGCGGCTGGCTTTGCCTTCTTTTCACGCTTCTCTCCAGCATCCACCTTGGCATGGCGCTTGCCTTTGCCGCGAGTCAGAATGCCACCAGCCCATGACCGGATACGCTTTTGACTATTCTTGGACTTTGAGCGGCACTTCTTGGACGAAGTACAAGCTTCCACCTCATTATCAGTATCGGTCATTTCAGAGCCATCATCCGAATATGAAGGGCGAGAGGCATCTGTTGAATGCGCATCTTCGCTACTGTGCTTGGCAAGAGTCGCCTCAAGGTTCCCCATTGACTTTCTCTTCTTCGAACGAGAGTGACCGGTTGATTTTGAGCGCTTGACAGCAGGCACCTGGGAGACATCGTTGATCTGAAGAAGGTCAAACGCCAAAGACGCATCGGCAGTTTTCGGCCGTGGCTTCGACCTCCCCTTAGGTGGTGTTGCCCGTGCGACAGGAACAGGAAGCTCAGGTTGCTCAAAGCTCACCTTGTGGACGATTGGCGATGATTCATACGACACTGCTGAGCCGGGGCGTCCAGTATCCCCATTGTCACTGGTGGGAGCAGGCTCGATACGAATGCTGGCCGGAATAGGCGGCACCGGGGGAACCGAAGAAAACCGAGGGGATGCCGGTGGTGTAGGACGGCCCAGGCTCGGAGCTGAATACGAAAGGGGTCGAGAAGTGTTGTCATCGAAAGTGCTGTCTCCAGGGGTAGTGGGGGCACTCGGCGCTGGATTGGGGTTCAAGGCCTTGTTGATCGCGTTCAGGTCAACGCCGGAGATTGCGGCTGACCGGCGATGAGCATGGTGTCGTCGTCCTGGTCCTCTGCCTGGCGGTGGTCCGGATGGAGCACTGGACTGCGTCGCTGTGGTTGTTTCATCCCGTTTATCCGCGGCTTCTCCGGTCCCTGGAGTCACTAATTGATCGCCCCCAACAAACTCACTGTGGCGTCGTCGGTGTCCACCCGGTCGAGCATGGGGGGCGGGCGGAGGTTGCAGAGACGGGCCAGCGCCAGGATTGAAGGAGAATGCCGGAAGAGCAGGCGGCGTTCGACCCTGTGTCGGCTCTGGCTGGGAGTCGGAAGTCTCTGGGTCACGAGAAGGAAACACAAACGGTGGGTTGGGCAACGGTGCTGGCATCGTCAGGCGACGATTATGAGCTTGAATTTAAAGCGAAATAACTCACCCATGTGTGGATTATTGAGTGGAT
>JAXQJV010000885.1:0-12491 GCA_037042255.1 Penicillium sp. PG106-07D
AGTACCACCAACAAGGAGAAGGCCCGCCGCAAGAACTTCCTCATGACCCTGGGCAAGGCAAAGAGCAAGAACAAGCGCAGTCTGGTGGAGACACGGGCTGTGCTGAAGGCACACCATGAACGCCAGAAGAGAGGCGGCAAGCGTGGAAACGCTGGAAACTGATTGACTATCTATCTCTGTCACGCCTGGATTTTGTTCACTAGCATGATCATGGCATCTTGTTGTAGATAATGCTCTTTGGTTTGTCGAGGGATTGGCGTTTGATTTACTTTTGTCCTATCCATTATGATGTTCGCAAGTATGTTTGTGGGAACCAAAACGTGATTTACAACATATACTGCATGGCATTCTATTGCCGATCTATCGTACATCTATCTACCTAAGCCATCTCGAAGGGTAAGGCTGAGCGGAGAGAGCTGGCACAACGATTGGACCTAGATATATTTCCGCAAGCAATATTGGACATCTCTAACTCAACCCCATTAACTGACCGAGGTGTACGAGACTTGGCGGTTATCTAAGGTTATCAATTAGCTTGCCCCCTTTTAAGTATGAGAGACGCACCAAAGCCCCCTTTGGGATGCTATTGCAACTTCCAACCTCAACTTGAACTGCAAATAATAACACGTGACTAGTGTCGCACGGGCCCTAAGCCCTAACCCAAATAGGCTTAATAGAAAAATGTGTCTAAGGCGCGTATCCCCGCGTCGCGTTTCCCAGCCGCATCATTTTGCGTCACCTCAATTCTGATCTCTTCCATCCTCTACCCCTCTCTACCCCTCAACGCTACTGGGAAGATCTCACCTGCTCGTTCGGGCTCTTGCCTGTGATATATCTTTTTCTTGAAAATAATCGATCGTGCTTCATTCGCTCAGCTATCCCGCCCTCTCGACACTCCCCACTCCATCGTTCCAACGCCCCCAACGCAACCATGCCTGCCTCCAACAATACGCTTTCCAAGCGCCGTCGCTTCCAGTCTCCAATCACAAATTACTTCCCTGCGATAACCTCAGAGTCACAGTCCGCTGATGGCCACGCCCTATCGCATAACCACTATTCTGTCCCAACCTTCTCTGCAACCCCAGTGTTACCGGAAAAGGTGCAAGTCTCACTAGCACACGTCGGAATGAGGGTTCGCAAATCCGTTGCAGATGGATACAAGACCCAATTGTCATTGCAAGCCGAAAAAGCCGCAGCCGTTACACCTGAGAGCCGTTTCGCTCAACTTTACTATGGCAACACTCTTCGCGCGGAACTCGCGCCATTTTCTGGCCTCTCCAAATCTACCGATGGACCAAATTCTGTCGTAACCGACGATGGCGATGCCTTTTCTCTCCCTTCCAGCAGCCAAGAATCCATGGTATCGGTCAATTCAAGTTCCAGTGCCCTGAATGGACAGAAACGAGCGTTCGGCTTCGAGGTTGACATACACTTCGACGAGGATTTTGGCAGCGAGACTGCCCAGGACTTTCCTCGAGAACGGGTCATTCTATCTCCAAGACGCCGTCTGGTCGCTCAGCACAGTGCAAACTCTAATATGGACCTGGATGACTTTGAAGAAGCATCTTTCCTCCGTCAACGGGAGGAAGTCGACTCAGACTACGTGCGAATGCATTGTGCTTAACATGTGCTTGCTAAGCCCTGCTTGTTTGGTCCTATGTGGTTGCTACTGGCTAGCCCACGAAGAGGATCTGCTTTTCATTGCTGTGACCTTGAAAATGTCATGTGCTCAACTTTCCATCCCTTTCGACTGCCCTTGCCATTATTACCCCTGTATGACCACCTGCTTTCGCCTTTGCCTTGTACTTATACCCACTTTTGTTTCAATTATGTACTATCATTGCTTGTATCATTATTTGAGAATGACCACCCGCCGTACAGTTGCGTGCATATCAACCCTTGAGTCTGTCCGTTGCCATGCTTCTCGCTGAAGCTCACCTTTCAATTCAAGTAGCTGAGGAGGTCACCCATGAAAGGTGGGGTCCAAAGTTAGCTTGCACCCTGTTGATCCTGACCGTGACAGGACACCGAAGCACGGTCGCGACGAGGATCCGAGGTTTAGCCCCTTGAAGGCTTGCCATGATCCTGCCATCCATCTACCTGCCAGGGGACCATGTCTACCACCGGAAGTGACGAGCCAAATTTTGGGACCAACAGTGCAACCCGACGGGGGCCCTTTCTGCAGTGTCACTGGGGGCCGATTTAAAACATTGCCACTTAGCACTGAGGCTTGCCATGGATGTTAGCGCAATTTGGGGGCTGCAGAAGTTTGGGGGCCACGCTTTAATTACGGCCGCTGCCAATCATGTCTACAAGGAGATATCTTCACTTTGATGCGACCCAACTCAGCCCTTCAGGAAGTTCAGGGTCAGCGCCAGCCGTTCCAGTGGGGTCAGGTAGCGTGATCGCCCAACTCCTGCAGCTGCTAACAGAGCCTGCAAGATGAGTTCTTAACGAAGGGAAGGGACGGGCCTTGACCCGTCGTCCCATGTCCATTAGTCCCTCCGAACAGTCTATCCAAAATCTGCGCACATGGTCGCCGATAATCGATATTGTTACTTCCCATCGGGCAACATCGCAAAAGGAAACGTTCCTTGTTCAGATGACACAAGTGCCACATGCTGTGGGTCGCAAGACATCTGTCTATCGAATGGACTCTGTTTGAACGTTGCCCACCAGCCATACGTGCTATCTCGCGGGGCATGCACCAATTCCGATTGGAACTCGGGATGCGCAAGCTATTGTTGTGAGTGCATGCTGTGACGGCGATGAATGCGCCCAAATCCTGGACAGAAGCTCGACAGCGCAACTAACAGATATGACGATCTGTAGCCAGCAGCACCCCGAGCATGGGCGCTTCGATCATCAACCTGAGTTTCTATAATAATACCGCCATCTATTGTTGCGGTACTCCGATCATTGATGGTGGGAAAATCGTCTGCCCGGATAACCCTACCTCTGGCTTCGAAGTCCCCACAGGCTGGCCTATTCCCGGCCGCGCATTACTGGCGAATTCTACACTACTCGACGCAATTGCAGTGACATCTTCAATAAATGCAACAGCCTCGGCCTCATCTCCCGCCTCAACCGCCTCAACATCGTCCTCAACCTCGTCCCCGTCCTCGTCCTCGCCTCAGTCCCCATCAGGCTCATCGAATACTTGCAGCACCTGCCATGAAACCGCAATTGGCGCGGGAGTAGGCGTCCCACTTGGCGCAATTGCTTTGTTCTCGATAGTATGGGCGCTGTTCGAGCGGCGAAGGGCCTGGAAGGGACGGGGAATGGCTCCAGCTGCGGGTACACCATACGGGGGCCCATATACGAACCTGCGAGATAGACGGAATCGCCCTGTAGAGTTGGAAGACGTGAAACGGGTAGCAGAGCTCCCCAGTTCTGTGGACAGCCCTTCTGAGATCATGTCAAAGGGCAGCGTGAAGTGACGCGTTCCATCTCCGGAGAATATACCGAAGAATGGATCTGTTTTGCATTTCTCAGCGAGCTCATTCTTGTCTCTGAGTGACCGGCAGAACGCACTGCCAGCAGGATTTGTATGAACTCTAGGGCTTCTCCAGCTTGTGAAGATAGAGATAAACCCAAATGGAAGATATTAGAGTATTACTTGTGATCTCTGTCTAAAGTCCACGGAGGAAATTCTCATGTAGAGTGACTCTAAGTCTTCGGTGTTTAGAGAATCGCATATGAAGCTAATTCTCTTGTCTTTTGCGTGTCGGGCATTGAGTCGTGATGAATAAGGCAGACTAATTTAATTGCCCATCACTATCTGATATCGCTAAGATCGACGATCAACAAAATTTATATGATCTCAAGACGCAGAACGCACAGCCTCGCCCTCTGGCATCACAATATCTCTGAGCTTAAACGCCGTAGTAAAGTTTTTCTGCTTCACGAACCATGCATTAACCAACTCCCACTCCTGAGACGGATCTTGGAATTGAATCTGTTTTGCACCGGGTTAATATCGCCATGACTCCAAGTAAAATTAGAGAAACTCACCTCGAACCGTCGCAACATGCTAGGCACGAGCTTATAAATCTCGAGTAAACTGATATTCTTCCCTATGCAGGTGCGACTGCCCATTCCAAACTGGAACATCGTACCATTCATCTCCTTGATGCGACGCTCTTCGGCCTCCCTGCCACTCTCAGTCTTGCTAAGTTCTTCGTCCGCAAGCCACCGCTCTGGACGATAGACATCCGCATCCTCGCCGAATATACTCTTATTCATATGAATAAGCCAAGCCGAGCAGCCGACAATGGTGCCGCCGGGGACAAAGTGGCCGGCGATCTCAGCTCCCTGCGGCGGCACTATGCGCTCCAGGGGAAGTCCGGCCGCAGGATGCAACCGGAAAGCTTCTTTAATACACGCGTCCAGGTACGGAAGCCGCTGACTCTCCTGCCAGGTGACCAGCCCTGTCTCGGAGTCTCCAAAAGCTCCTGCGCGAGCGGCGTCATCGATTTCAGTCAAAAGACGCTTCAGTGTGTGCGGATTCTTGAGGAGGAAGTAGAATACCGCTGACAGACTGATGGCCGTAGTCTCGGAGCCGGCGAAGGCCATGCTGACAGCCATGGTTTGGACCAATGTCTGGGTCATGAACTCGGGATGGGCCTCGCCGGCTGCTAAGAACTTGGAAAGAAGGTCTGGTGACTTGACGCCCAGCTCGGAGGCGGACTTCCCTTTGGCCAGCTCGGGGAGTCTCTCGGCCATGCGCTTGCTCGCAAATCGTGCCACGGGGAAGGTAGCATCGATGAAGCCCCATTGGGAGAGCTTGAGGTAGATGGGATTTTTGAGGAGCAACCGGTCAAGGAAAGGGATTTGACCGATCTGTTAATGTTAGTGATAGAAAAGACAGTTTTGGAATAGTGACGTACCGGAGCGACGTAAAGGAATAGCTTTGATAGATATGCCACAATCCCGTCAATGTCCTCGTTATTCTCTACGAACCCGTGTCTCTTGCTGTACGTGATCTCTCCGATGACGTCGAATGCGTAGAACTGCAACCATTGAGTGAAATTGCATCCATCGGGATTGTTGACATAGAGTGTCCTTGTTTGTTCCAGGAACAGCTTGGTTGTGTTGTCGACAAAGGGCTCATACTGAACCAAGGCCGACATGGCAAATGCCGAGTTCACGCAACGGCGGAACCTCGCATGGTAATCGTTGTCCGTTGAGCTAAACAACGATGGCAAGCGGTGGCCCTTCGCAATAGATTGCTGGACAACGTAGAAATCAGACTATACAGACTGTCAACACTGGTCTTGGATCCGAGGCCGGAAAAATGGTACCAAGTCCATACCTTGATGAAGCCCTTATTCAAGCCATAGATTGACTTGAGCGCTCGCGGATCCGAGAACGAGAGAGAGTTTGGTCCGAGACGAACAACATCTCCATACTTCTTATGAAGGGCGCGATGAGTGACTTCGGGCCTTTGGCCGTAGACATCCCAGAAGCGCCACCAGTCCGTGAGGGATGCCAATAGCGGACCTGGATACTTATTCAGGCCATTGTGATATCGGTTCTTGACTAGCCACAGCGTTAGAGCTGTCAGAGACACTGCTATCCAGTGCTGAGAGAGGATGCGGAGGATCTGATCCGTTATCCCGTGCATCTTATGGACTTTGGCTGGAGACGACAGCCTTTGAAAATACTCAGACAGCGACAAAGTGGTACCTCAGGGCAAGATATAGCAACCAAATTCGGCATGTCGTCCCTCCTGCTAACTACCGGGCTCTGCCAGGATAGTTGACGGGTGGAACTTGCCACCACAGCCTGGACCAAGGCTTATCGTCGACAAGATGCTAGCCCCGTCACGGGAGCCAACACCGATTTAGCCAGCATGTGTGAGGCATGCTCATTTCCTGGGGCCCAATCAGGGTGGGAAAGCCTGCTCTCAGACAGATCGCTGGTTGGAGTAGCTCCTAGCAATGGGGCCTTAACGCCGAGAGAGGTTGCCGAGGATCCCGTCATCACTGGCCCCTTTGGTGGATTATGTCCTCGAGTTCGTATTGGCTGCCAGATTTGAGGCCACACTAGAGCCGGAATAGCCGGTCGCGATGCACATCATTGCACACTTTTCTGGGGGGCCGGGGGGGAGGGGAAGCTGCAAATGCGGGGGGTGGATTGTTGGACGGTTAATCCATGGGGCGACGTGGGGCTTCACTGGAGACTAAGTTGGCTGGGAAGTCTGGGGAGTCCAGATGGAATGCTGGCGGGACGGGATTTCCGGAGGCTGCTAACTGCCGAGATGCCAGTCTTCTGCCTCGAAAAGCAACTGCGAGGTTTCCCCTTGATCACCTGCACGCAGGAAATCGTAAAATAGCACGGTGGCTGGGTCTTGAATCCTCCTGTAATACGACAAACCCTCACGAGCTAGGCAGGTCGAACCACCTCACGTGTGCGGGACTTTTTACCCCGAGCACTCGGTGCGGAGTTGTAGTGAGTTGGCCGCAGAAGGATCAAATTTCTGCGGAACACCGAATTGGTTCAGAATTTCCGTCATAGACCTGCCTAAAATGAGAATCGCAATCATCTTTTGCCGTCTCGGTGATTGAGCTAAACGGAAATCCCGGGCTGGAGACACTTTACGAGGTGAATCTGGCCTGTCCAATATCCTGGAGGAGCTCAGATTAAGCAATGGTAAGACTGCTGGCTTCCTGGATACATTGAGACTGCCGCGTGAAATTTAGCCGCTGCCTTGGGAGCTGTTTGGTGCTGCCCTTGAGCAGATTTTGCAGAACCCTTTAGGCTAATAATAGCATTGGGAACGTTTTCTCTCTCTCTCTCTCGAGGATGTAGCATGCAGATATCATACACTACAATACAGACTACCCAAGGCGGCGGGAATATGAAACAGGCATGCTTGATAAGCCAATCTACTATATGACTGATTCTGGGATGTACCTTTGCACTGATAATTTACACACTCGGGGAGACCCAAAATCATCTGCTATGCGTTATTCAGTAAGCGCGGCAGTTCGAATGAGCCGTAGGAGTACAGCCAGTGTCCAATCTCTTGTTCCCAACCTCCACACATTCTCCAATGAGCAGCAATGCCTCCTCCCCTTTATCCAATGCTTTTAAAGTAAAAGCAACTTTTAGTCATTCATACAAATCACCGTGTCGGGATATTCTGGCCCTCACAACTGCCGGTGGGCTTCCAAAACTTGCGCCTTGAGTCTTCCGCCTCATTGAGGCGCCCTAGACCCTGGTGAGTGGATAGTGATACCAGGTTCGACATGGAGGTGAATCTCTGTGGATCATCCGGTCCCAGCAATTGCATGCTAGCCTCCGCCACGTGGAAGTCTATCTTGTCTGCATCTTCCCACTGCCCAGCGCTGGCCATAGCCTGAAGCGTATCGGGATGTTCTGGTCCAAGTACCTCTCTGCGGGAATATATCATACAACCACTCCAGTCCAGTGCTTCTTCCCATAGCTTCTGCTCCTAGTAGCTTGGTGCCAGGTTGGACATTCTTTCCAGCGTAGAAGGGTGTTCTCGCCTAAAGCTGGAAGGGTATAGCTCAGTCAGCTCCGCCTGTAAGGACTCTTCTTCATCCATGTAGGTGGATGCCAGGTTATCCACGCTGACGAGGAATCTGGATGCTCCGGCCTTTGAAACCCCGAAAATAACTCAAATTCCTCCCTCCGTCTGTATCTCTTCTGCTTCTTTGGATCAGCCCTGCTCGGGGTACGTGCGGAACAAATTGTTCATGATCTCGAGAATATCGGGATACCCGACTCTGATCCAAGAAGACGCTCGCAGCTTTCCATCACGTAGACTTGCAGCTCTTACGCTTCCTTCTATTGTTCCTCATGCCAGTACGCGGATCCTACACTCGCCATGGTATAATATGATGTTCCGGCCTTAGAACACTCTTGCGACTTTTTATTACATGTAGCTGGAGTTGATATGAATTCTTCCATCTGCCCTGTTTCCAGTCTGACAGGGCTAAATGGTTCCTGCTAACAAGCGTGTCGGGATTCTTGAAGGCTAGCTCTTGTTCGCGCTTTTCCACTCGCAACTCCAACTCTTGGAAGCTTTGAGGGGTGATGAGTCTTCTGATAGTGACTGCTCATCTGTATTATTAGCCACCTTATGTGTACCGTTTGCTCTGAGAAGACAATGAGAAGGTCAGATTTGGTCTTACAGTCTGCAAACAAGTACCTCGACCGCAGCCGCCACAACAGAACCAGGCTTTTGGGCATCTTCACTCTCTTGAAGAAACAAAGCGTTCAAACCTACAGGCGCTGGCAGGCTGAGAACAGAAATTGGGGATGACGAAATAAGTAGAACTCTGTTTTTGCTGTGAAACTGGGAATGCAATGTCGATTATGTTAGATTATTAGAATTCTAAGTTCATAGTCAAGTAACAGGGCAGTATTTGTGGTTGCATGCTCGCTAGACAAGCTATTGAAGATTTCAAAATCCTACCATGGTAATCCGCTACATCCACGAGGGACCGCATCGCAGATTACAAGTTCAAATAATCACTTGTACTGGGCCACTGTCGACTCTGGCAGGATCTTCAAGGTTAATTAGAGCCATTGCTTGTTTGCGGCTGAGGATGGCAACGATTGAAAAAAGCAACGAGCCGCGACCAATCAAAGTGCCTACTCGCGTTTGCAGTGGAGAACCATGCCCCTTGCTTGTTTCGTGCACCCAGCATAAAGCAACAAAATTGAGATCTGTACTCCGTACAAGGGATACCTAAAATGTTGTCGCGGACAGGTTCGTTCGAAGACAAATCCATACATATCATTTCTCCGTGTGAGGCTCTCTCTCTAAGCTACCCAAATTTTCGCCCGGAGAGCGAGCTGAGCCGTGAGTAGATATGGACCGAGCTCGATACATTTCTGGCCTTCTGACGATGAACAGCAGACCTTATCAAAGATGACAGCCGCATTTCTATTCACGGCCTTCGGGCTTATATATGTTGTTGCTGCTATTCCACAACCTCAGCTTCCAGGAGCCACGTCCGTTCCAGTATCACCGGCCAGTGGAGCCCAAGTTGTTCGTACGTATACACCTACCGATATTATCAATGACCGTCAACTAACGTGACAAAATCTGGAAATAGCCAAGGTTGGTGCGCGTGGGTGGGATTGTGAGTGTGCACAGAGATGCCGTGCTATTTGCAACAGTGGTGACTTCTATGTTAGTGGTAACACTCTACGCTGCGACTGATGTAGCCTAGGCCAACGCCTGAAGATTCATGTATGAGCGTCAATGTGTTGGTTCGTCATTTTCCAATAATTGATTTCAGTTCGAGCATTCTCTTGTTCGTTCGAGAGGATAGTCTTCCAAACGGTGAAAGAAGAATGGATGTAAATCAACCCAAACTCCATTGCGATTCTTTTCTCTATTCTGGAAAAAATCACATTGGTGCATATGTGGTACAAGGGATTTAAAAGGTGTAAACAGAAAGGATACCATGCGCTGTCCTTGAAGGTACATAACCTTCCCACAGTGCAAGATAAACAGGAGACGATGCAGAGATAGGAGCAGATTTCATCACAGCTCATCCTTTGTCTCATCCTTCACCTTCTTCTTCTCCTCCTTCGCCTTCGCCTTCTCCTTCTCCTTCTCCTTACCCTTACCCTTCTCCTCGGAAGTCTTCTTTTTATTTTGCTTGCCGCTGTTCTTCTTGGCCTCGCGGCCAGCGGCGGCAGTCATCCGCTCGTACATGCGGTTCAAGACACGCTCAAACTCGCGCAGCTTGAAGTCAATCTCTAGGACTGTGAGGGCGGGGTCATCAGACTCGGTCAGCTTCTCCTGCAGCTCTAGCTGGGTCTCGAGCCAGGGCTTGGTGGTCTCGTAGATTGTGGTGAGAGAAGCGAGATCGGTGGGGGTGAAGAGAGTGTACTTCGGACCAGTGGGCTTAGCCGCGGCTGAAGACTTGGTAGAGGTCGTTGTCGTTGACGAGGTCGAGGTTGAGTAAGAGTCTTCGTCGAGGTTATCCAGGGTTTCATTCGAAGCGGAGGGAGTAGGGGAGGCTTCGGAGCTAGTCTCTGACTCTTCAGCTGTTGCAGTGCTCGATGCCGAGAGCGAAGATGAGTAGGTCTGCTCGTCATTGGCAATCTGATTCTCGATCAACTGCTTCATGGATTCCGCATTCTTAAGCATATCTTGGAGGAGTTGGACACGAGCGGGACGGGTCGAGGTTTCCTTCATGCGCTTCAGAGCCGGGTTGACGATAGCCTTGAGGTCCTTCATCTTCGACTGGAAGTCAGCCGTCTTGGCATTATCGCTGTCCTCATACAGCCAATCGCTGGCTTTGGCGACCTTCTCTTGGAGAAGAGTCAGCTGGTCCTCCTTGACAGCCTTAATGAACTCTTCATTCTCGACAAGGTCACGGCTCTTGTAGATGAAGGACTCAAGCTCGTTGAGAGCCTCCTCCCGGAGAACACGATCGCGGTCGGAAGCATCGAAAGCAGCAAGACGACCCTTGATGCGGGCCATCTCGGCGACCGATGGGGCCTGAGTTCCGAGAGTGGTCGGATTCAAGCTGATGGGGATGATCTCAAGCTTGGTCTGACCAGTAGGCTTCGCGTTCTCCTTGGTGGTGGTCGTTGTGGAAGAGCTCGCGGGAGTGGTAGTCGAGGAATCGGCTTCGGGCTCAAGGGTGATCGACTCGCTAGTTTCGTCCTCGTTGAGGGGTTCTTGCTCGCCCTTCTTGGAACCGAGACCGAAGAAGCCCTTGACATCGTCGACAACGCTGCCCTTTTTCTCGGCTTCCACCTCGCAGCTGACATTGCCGCTGGTGACTTCGGGAAGACCATTAACAGGGTTCAAACGGATGTTGAACTTGGTTGTAATGTTGGCAGCAGTGCAGCCAAAAGCATCCTTCAGCTTCTTCACAGAAGCGGTCAGGTTCTGAGTTTGGACACTCAGGACAGGCAAGCCCTGCTGCTCAACTTCCTGATAGAAGCTGAACTCGAAGTCATCGAGGTTCTTCACAGTTACTTGCTTCTCGGGGCCAACTTGAGAAACCGCGGTGAAAAGCTTCTGGCTGCGCTCCTTGCCATCGGAGTTCCACTTCAGAACGATGGGGTACGAGGCCGCATCACTGGCACGAATGTCCTTGACACGGAAGCTAGGACTGAGAGCTGCACCCTTGAAAGCGGCGCCAAAGACGGCTGCCTCATCGGCATTGACATTGGTACGCAGCTTGTTAGAGGACCCGCAGATCTTCTCCAGCTGCTTCTGAACGAAGGGAGTACGAATGGCTCCACCGTGGAGAACAACAGAGTCAATCTCATCAAGCTTCAAGCCCGCGGCCGAAAGAGCCCGCTCGAGGGGACCACCAATGCGAGCCACGTGCTCAGCGGCCATCTTCTCAAAGTCGGCACGGGTGATCTTATACTTGAAGTTCAGCTCATCATCGTAGAGACCCTCAAAGCTGGTGCCTGTCTCGGTATTAGCGCTGAGGACCTGGCGAAGCTTCTCGGCATCCTTCCAGAGCCTGGCCATAGTCTTTCCATGGGCCTTGATTTGCGCTGGCGTCACGTTGTCCTTGAGCTGTTTGTGTTCCGCCAACTTGGCGACCATGTCGTTGACAATCAGATCGTTCAAAGAGTCTCCTCCCAGTGTCTTGTCCCAGCCAGTTCCCAGAACATGAATTTCCTGAACAGTCTTGTTGAACTTTCCAACATCCTTGACCTTGCGACTCTGGAAGCGCAACACGCTGGCGGTGGTCGATCCAGCACCCATATCAAAAACGACGTGATATTCCGGCTTCTCGCCATCGGACACACTGGGGAACTTGCGACTGGTGGCGTAGTTAAGACCCACAGCCAGACCATCGCTAATAAGGGACTGGATCTTCAGACCAGCCAATTCGGCGGCCAAGACCAAGCTCCTCTTCTCCTCCGCAGTGTAGAAAGCAGGGTATGTGATGACCACATCGCGAACATCAGAGCCTTTCCCAGCCAGCGCATCTGCGTTGGACTTGACCTCCTTCAGTTGCATAGCCAGGATTTCCTCAACCAGGAAGGCGTCCTTCTTCTGCGCTTCACCAAGGCGGTTACTGCGCAGCGCAACAGAGCCACGGCCATCGGGAGCGGTCTCAAGGTTCAACGCTGGATACCGACTCCAGTAACTCTTGACAGTCTCATCGTCGAAGGGCAGGCCCAAAAGCGTCTTCAAGTTGATGTACACATCGTCCGGGAACCGGGCCGCCAGGGCCAGCGCATTGCCACCGTAGAATCGCTCGGGAAAGGGGGCATCGCTCTCTCTCGTCGGCTTGAAAGCGATGGCGGCTGACTCCTTACGCTTCGAGTCCTTGCTGAGCACGATCTCGAGGGGAATGCCGGGTTTCACTAAGGTTGCCTTGAAATATTCGGTGCCGACATCAAGACCGAGGACTGCTGATCCAGCTGCGGCAGCTGGGCTGGTAAAACTGACGAGAAATATCAAGAATGGGAGGATCACGAGGGAGAGAAATGGCGAGGTAAGTAACCGGCCGCGGCCCGGGAGA
>JAXQJV010000886.1:0-12480 GCA_037042255.1 Penicillium sp. PG106-07D
TCAGCTAACTGAGGCCGGCTGTCTGGGGCGGAGGGATGAAGCTTGTGTGGATCTCGCTCAGGTGGCGGTGCCCGGGATTCTTTTTATGTTTATACCCAGAGGTTGACCACACGATATTTTTACCTTTTGTGGAATTTTTTTGATATAATTCTGATACTAGGATATTAAGTAATATTAAGAGAGCATTTTAGTTATTTTTTAAATATTCTTCGAAGAACTAGCGCTTATAGGTGTGTGTTGAATTTTAGCCATGGAACTGACATCGAATCTTGAGCATCGCGGGCTGGAGATGGAGCATCGTCAGAGCATCGGATTTTGTTAGTGTGGTGAAGCGGAGGTTGAAGGTTCGACTCCCGATGGTGAAGATGATTTCTTTCAAACCTGACCTGGCAATGCTAGAGCGTTAATTCCATACAGATATGAACAATAAAGCAATCGACCTTATCTGATCGTGCGACATTTTGAGGATTGATTGATAAGGAGACCTTCGGCATTTGGTCAGGAGCTTCAAATGCCGATGCCCCTCAAATGCCGGCTTCCGCCAGAGCTGGACTGGAACCCCGAAAAAGACTTGAGGAATCTACTTCTTACCATCCATCACTCATTACGATCGCCACAGAGCACAACCACGAAGAAGCTCCAAGTCTGTCTCGGACTTCCTCACGTTAGAGTTCACACTGGGCGCTTGCAGCTCGGGCAGACAGCGATAATCCACCCCCAGCGGTCAACCCTTCGACAAGGTCGGACTCGCAAGCCCCAGTTACACATCATCTTCAACAAGTAATGCCAAACTCACGGGCACAGATCTGATAAGAATCCAGTGTGGATCATAGCTACAGGGGCGCAACCAACACCTCAAGTCCCACGATCTACCCAGAGTAGCGAATATGCCCCGCGCTGCAAAACCACCGGTGAAAGCCGCGTGCCTTGCCTGGTAAGGTCGTCGCTCGCGCGCAGTCCAACACCTAGAACCTGAATTGCTGACGGGATTCAGTCGCTCATCTAAGACTCGTTGCAATGGAGAAAGACCTTGTAGCAGTGTAAGTCAAAGAAAAGCCTTACCTTATGAACAATGTTGAAGCTGACAACATGGCCTATCTCAGTGCTTGGCCAGAGGCCGAGATTGTCTTTACCAGCCCAGTCGCCGTGGTGGGCCCCGGCGAGGAATACGCTATGCAGAGCTCCGGCAGCATCGATTCTCATCAGACGATCAAGCTCAATTGCCTTCAGCGTCTCCCTCTGAGATCGATGAAAGCTTCGGTATGGTCATTCTATTTGCAACACATCAGCTCAAGGAAAGGTGTTTCTGATCATCAAAAGTAGAGCCGTTATTGGACAGCATGATCGGTCTCGTCTCCCCGCTTGCTGGTGTCCATAATCTCGACATAGCACCAGATGCCATGTCTGATACCAGTGGAGCGCAGCAAATCTGGGGTCAACTTACTCCAAGCGCTGACCAACCGCTTTCGTCGGTGTCAATTCCTCATGCTGAGCCGTCGGCCGTTCGGGCATATCGATGCGAGGACGACATGTATGACCTTCACCTTTCAAGAAACCATGGCGTACAGGTATAGAATACTGATGAGCTCGAATCAGTGCCAACGCCTACTATATTTACGTACACGCGTACCTTCCATTGCTACCACCATCGATGATGCCGCAGCGTGAAGACCAGCCTACTTTGAGTCGGCCCTCGAAAGAGTCCAACGAAGCAAGAAAGACCGACTTGCCTTTCTGGCCTCAGTCATCCCTAAGTCTTGCATTGTCTGCCCTTCTTGTTCTAATACCACCCTCCCGGGGCCCATTCTCGATGACCGAGGCAAGTATCGCCCTCAGGCGCTCATACGCCCAGCTCTTTGCACAAGCTGCGTTGGTGAGTGTAGAAAAGGAGATTGATGAAATAGGTCTTACAATGCATATGAACGCCCCTGGTGCTGGCATAACCCAAGGGCACAGCCCATTACACCCCCAAGTGCCTCTTCAGCTTGATCCTATTCTAGCGCTTGTCGTCCTCGCGGTATACGAGTACTGCCAGCGTGGCAACGTCACAAGAATGCGAGGCCGTATTAATCAGGCTGTGACGACAGCCATGGATATCTCTCTCCATGAACTTGGCTCGACTACTACGGAGGCATCGGAGGCACAGAGACGGGCCTGGTGGATCACAGTAAGTTCTTTGCAATGGAGAACGAATTCAATTCTAACAAATCTTCCAGATGTATGTGGCGTATCTTTCTTCGAATCTCCATCTGGCGGTAAGATTGCAGCTTCATTTCAAACTATTTCATCATGAGCTGATAGTCGAATTCTAGCCGCCAGTTGTCACAGCCGACGATCCCCGTATAACCACGCCCTATCCTACATTTGGCGTACATTTAGAGGTATGTATAGAGCAAAATCTCCATTGAACCGAGCTTTCACTCACTGGAGACAGCCTTGGGCTATCTTCATCAAAGCCCAACAGACGCTTTTTGCTTCCAATCAAATGGTCCAACGAATCGAGCGCATTCTAGACGAAACCCCTCCACCTGACCTTGGCAAGCAAATCAAAAGCTTGGATGCTGTGATCACTGCTCTGATGACCAAATCCGATCAGTACCTCCGATATACCTTTGATGAGGACGGGGAAGGTCCAATAGCTGAGAATCTGTGGAGGGTCAGTAGAATCCTGGTCTACACGTAAGCTGAACCCCCGTCGATGGGAGCAACTGATCGACTAACCATTGGTTGCTCACAAGTGCTCGTGCCCGATTGCACCGATTCCGCGCCTTCATGGACTTTCCATTGTTCCTGGACAGATACTGTCATCTCGCGTCCATCAATACCCAGTATCCCGACTCAACGGCTATACCGTCACCAACCTCATTCACCGACCGCAATTCCTTCTTCCCCTTTAACGAACAGGAATCCTCCAATATTTGTCTCAAAACCGCTCTCGTGGTTGCGACAGCCTTCCGCAATTTACCGTACCCCAACCCCTACGGCACTCAAGCTCATGAGAGATCTCCCATGACATCAAGATCCGGAATCTCATCCGCGGGACTTGTCCAGAAATCTCCTCGCACGATCCCTTACTTCGCGTGCTGTGCCATGCAAAGCTGTTATTCTTTGTTGATGATTCTTCACAAAATTCGTGCTTGTCTAGCGACGGACCGGCTGGCGACCTGTTATCATTTACTTAATAAGCCTGAGCCTGCATCGGAGATCTCTGATGCCGAACGACTGATTGAAGAGCTGCGACATGGAGTGGAGTTTTTGGGGATGTCTTTGAAATCCGATATTATTTTTGAAGGGGTGGGTGGTATGGGACGCGAGATCGAACATGCTTATTTAGCTGCTTTTCCAGAATGCCCAGAGTTCTGAAGGCTCCTGTGGCGACATTGACCCCGTGTAGTAGTGGACCTTACCTCTTCCCAGGAGCTGCTTCCCTGGCCTGGTACATCTCTCTCCATTCCAACGTCTTTTTCTATTACATATTCCAATCCTATGGCGAGCACAGAAGGCCTCTTGGACCGGCAGCCAAGGTTTAGCACTATAACCTCACCAACTATCGCGATCGGATGGAGCGAAACGCAGTTGGCCGAGTACTTTGCGCGTTCGGCAGCATCACCCATTCTAGCTACTGTTGAGACTAGTGCGCGCTGGTTCGGGATGCGGAAACAGTTGACCTCGATGACCTCGACCTCACGAATGGTCAAATATGGGGTCATTGCGTTTGTTGCCTTGGAACTCGAGTCCGCGGGCACCTTGGAACCAGCAACTTATACCCAATATTACCGCACTACAAAAGAAAGACTGGAGGAATGTCTTAAAGACATCAGCCGCGAAATGATCTCATCCCAGCTGAGGCATATCCTTGCAGTTCTCTTCCTTTTGGCATACATCGACCTTCTCAGAAAAGACGTATCCAAAGCGTATGCAGATCTGCGAGAAGGGTTCCACGCTATGCAAATGGTCGAAATTGATTCACTCAGCGTGACTGGCGTGTCTCTAATGCTTACGGCTTGTGGCTTTAGAAAAATAACTTCTCTCGTGGCTACGGCCTCTCGATGCGAGAGCAGTCAGTGCAGGTGATGATGAAGGCTTGTTTCTTACAGAAGGGGATAGTGCTATCAATACAGACCTGCAAAGTCCTGATAGCTATATTGCTGGCATCGACTCCGGACTCGATGAAGTTGAAGCAGCACTAGAAGGTTTCATCACGCGGCCGGCCTTTCAATTCTTCCAGAAAATCCAGCTGTTCATGGACTGAATTTCGAAAATTGATCCTTGGCATCGACGCCGAGGTTCTGTTGAAGATGAAACCGAGGTCATGGCTATTTCAGCGGCAATGATCCATGATATCAAGGCTCTATGGCAACAGTGGTCGCCATTGATGGACCATGCCGTGGCGGGGAAACTGGCCAACTTGTGATCTCCCAGTCTACGTAGGTAGCGGAGACGATCACTCGCACCATGCGGGTGTACCACGCCAACTAGTATGTTAGCTTCATTCATCTACTGTGCAGTATCCCCTGGCAGTTCCGACGTGTTTTGATCCCTGACGTGCTATCGAGATCTTCCACGGACCACGGACGTTATAGATGCAATGAATGAGATTCGCCAGGTTACCAGAATGATCTTGGAGAGTCCATAGACATCCTCTCCCCCAGACATATCAGCGATTGGTACTCCAAATGCCTCCACGACGACGTTAGCGTCGCTACCCGTGAACATGCTGTGGCCTCTGCGGATGCTCGGCGTCGAATTCGAGGAGCCGGATGACGCACTTGGGTCATAACCTGCATCAAAGACATGGAGAATGTTGCATCAAATACAGGAATGACGGCGGATGTCCTCCGAGAAGTCATTCGGCGACAAGATGAGACCAAGCAACGGATGGATATCAGAAAGGTGATGCACGCGACCTTTGACCGTGCTTTTGCTATCGCGTACCACAATCTCGATATATTTGAGAATTATGCGGTCTATGAAGCCTCATGATCTAGTTTGAAGACCGCTGCTCACGAGGAACCCAAGATGCTTTTCTTGTAAACGCTAGTCGATGGATTTGGGGAGTCGGGGTTTTACCATGTCAAGCAAGGAACGAATGCCTGGAGGATATGGCTGCTGGATGGAATCGGGCGTGCCCGGCTGCTTCCAGGGAATTGTTCCATTGACAGGATTGTGAGAACTGAAAATGGAATTATTTCGTCATGTGGAAATTGTATTAAATGGCATCTTTAAAGATGCTGCACCTATTTTGAAAGACATTCAAAAGATAGGAAAACGCAGCATATTGAGCAACATGGAAGGTATAGCAGCCCTGATCATAAGGACGCATGGATGGATCCTCGCAGGAAACCTACATATCGGGGTGTCGTTAGGGTGGAGAAGGAGGTCACTGTGTGTTTATAAACCCAAAGATCGAAATAACTAGAGACACCCTATTGTCTTTCTCTTTAGCGTCCAAGCCATGCAAAAATCACCAAGATATCAAATCATGTCATCCATCGATCAAGTGAACTTGCTACTGCGCTGTGATGACTCTCGGCTCGGAACAATAGATTTGCCGGCGCAGGGTATCTCCAGCATCAACTGGTCATCCAACGGCACTTACGAAGGGTTCATGGCCGGTAAAAAAGCAACTTCGGTCTCGCAATTTGTCGAGCACTTCCGCCGTGCCTGGCTGGGTACACAAGAGAAGTTTCATTCCGGTCGGAGTCTGGATCGAAATGACTTCAATCAACTGCCTCGCAGGCTCGGTGAGTGACAAGGTCCAGGGGTCCCAAACGCTGTCTATCAAGTGGAACCCCGATACTGATCTCCATCGGCAGGCCTCGCCATCAGCGGCGGTGCCGACTCTATGGCCCTTGCATTTTTATGTCGCCAATTAGAACGTTCGGCCTTGGCTGGGCCTATCTCTGTCACCGCGTTCGTGGTCGACCATCGTGCCCGGGCAGAAAGCAGCCATGAGGCACGGACAGTGGCTGGCTGGCTTACTGCAATGGGTGCGTGCTTCATCTTCAAACGAGGCTTCTTCTTGAGAGATACCTTTTCTTGTATCACGAGATATGGTGCTCATTTACTAACCTGATTAAAGGCATCAAGACAAAGGTTCTGGAGCTGGATTGGGCTCCATTCGCAAAGCAAGACAGCTCAAGCCAGGAAAATGGAAATCCGGCTTTACCGTCAGCCTTTGAAACGCACGCTCGTCAACTACGATTTCGGGCTCTTGGTACAGCCTGCCGCGAGAGGGGTATCAATGCCCTCCTCATGGGTCATCACCAGGATGACACAGTGGAAACCACTATCTGGCGACTAAGCTCCGGAGGCAGAGGCGCTGGCCTTTCTGGAATCCCCGAAGTTGCTCGTATTCCCGAGTGTCATGGCCTGTTCGGGGTCTCTGAGAGCGGGTCGACCGTCCAATTGGCCAAGCAAGGCAGCCATTCTCAAATTCCATTTCAAGTCCAAATCGACGACAAAAACAAAGGTAGCATCACTTTCAAATCAACCGGAAGTGGCTCATCGCCTCCCAAGCCAAAGCCATCAAAGTTGCCAGAAGCTTATGTTGCAACTGGTGGAATTCACATTTGTCGCCCTCTCCTGTCTTTCCCAAAAGCTAGCCTACTGGAGACTTGCCACCAAAACAAGATACCCTACGTCTCCGATCCAACAAATTTCGACCCAACCCTAACCCCGCGAAATGCCATCCGCAGCATGCTCGCCTCAAACTCTCTACCGCGGGCATTGCGGGCACCGTCAATTCTCTCACTGATACACTCAAGCCAATCTTTCCTTCACACGTCGACTGAATTCTCAAACCAACTCCTCGCATCAAGATGTCGTATCCTCGACTTGAACTTGCGAGCGGGTACGATGGTCCTTCAGATCCTAGACCTACCCGCCTTCTTAGACCCTCTTCAGTCTCAACTACCCGCCGCTCGTCTTTTCCAGATCCAATCTCTCACTCTGCGGCGCATCACCGAGATCGTTTCCCCCTTCCATGGAAACCATTTCCCAGTGCGAAGCTACGAGCCATTTGTCTCACGCATCTTCCCCTCTCGGGGGGATGACCACAACGGTGACAGGACTGAACCCAAAGATCAACCATCTCTTCGACAGAACTTCACTCTCGGGGGCGTTATGTTCCAACCCCTCGCCGTGAAAAATTCCCAGGGCCAGGCACCCGGTGGCAACAACATATGGCTCCTCTCCCGTCAGCCATTTTTCAAAAACAAAGGCCCCGCCACTCGATTTGATATCTCCATCCCAGATATAAGGATGCACATGTCTCACTCGGGCTCAAGTTCGCCTACAGTTTCCACCCCCTGGACATTGTGGGATGACAGATTCTGGTTCCGATTCAAAGTAAACTCCATCGAGAAAGCACAAGAGAATCTGCCTACCAAGACACGCAACATAACTCTCGTCGTTCGGCCACTACTCAAAACTGATCTTCATAAAATCCGCGTCGACCCATCTTTACTGCCAGAAATGAAACGCAGCCAAAGGAAGTTCCCGACAATCATTCAGAGCGTATTACGGACCCGTCTTGCGGGAGAAGCTCCAGGGTCGGCGCGTTTCACGCTTCCAGCGCTGGCGGTAGACACACCCGAGCCAGCAGACCATGACTCTGAGCAACTTGTAGCTCTACCGACTCTTGATTTCCGATTGGATGCCCTGTCCAACAAAAGGGGCTCCAACGCAATAGAGTTCATGTTCAGAGGAGAAAAGTGGAAAGTGAGGTGGGAGTGGATGTACAAAATGGTTGACACCGAGGCAATACGCCTCATGGGTGGGCCTGTCAAAGTTGAAGCTGAATCGGCTAGTGTACACGATAACAAGGTATGAACCAGAAATACAAGGAAAGAAAGACCTGCAAACATACTCTCCGGTGCTATGCATGATCCGAACCCATCTGTGCATGTGGTTGGGGATGACAACAGACAAAATAAACAGCGATATGCCAATCAATACACAGTAGAACCAGACCTTGAAATGCCAGGAGTGAACAAAGGAGAGAATAAATGTGGTATCACAAGAAGGAATAGGAGATTGACAAGCAGGTCGAGACAAGTGGGTAAGAAAGGAATAATCAAGGAGTGTACAAGGGTGCTCGATAACAAGAGCAAGACTGCCGAACCATTGGAGATCATTGCTCACTGGCCTTTAGCAATGCAGCAGCAGCCGACTGGGCTCTGAGACCTCCGACTTCTCTCTTGAGCCGGAAGTTCTCTTTCTTGAGGCGGCTGATTTCCTCCAATGCGTTTGCCAGCTGAGACTTCAAGGCATCTTCTGCACTGCCAGAGCGAACATCCCTAGCAATCTTGCTGAGTTCAGTATTGAACCGATCGTACAATGCTTCGTTCTCCGCGCTAGCCTCGCGGTAAAGCTCATCTAGCTTTTTCACACGTTTTTCGCTCACAATAAGAGAGGACTCCAAGTCTTTTTCAAGAGCAGAGGTTCGGCCGTTGTACTCGCCAGACATGTTGTCAAACCGTTCTTCAAGACGCTTCAGGCGGCTTTCGAGAGACAACGCAGCGCTGGCGGATTGATGAGCCTCCGAGGACATGTTTGGCTCCAGATGGGACTTCTTCGGTGGAGAAAGTCTGAGACTGCCCAACTCATCACCCAGAGCTCTCAGCTCGTCTCGGAAACCAAGTTGAGTGATAGCTTGAGCCCTCCTCTCGCTTTGGACACGCTCGCGAAGCTATTTCAGCGGGTCAGTAAATCTGAAAAACACAGAATACAAGAAGCCACCACATACCTTTTGAGGACTTTGCATCCGCAACTTCTGCGGCTTCTGGGATGAGGGCGAAGACTGTGGTCGCTTGTTTTCAGGGCCATTCACAGGGGGGCGTTCGCGAAGACCCGGGGTACGCTGAGGAATGCTGGTCGCGCGGGAGCGCCGTTTTGTCTCCTGGGTTGGAGACTCGGGAATGTGGCTCTTGGATTTGATCGGCCGCTCTGTCTGAGGGACTTTGGGATCGATATTCTCTTTCCAACTTGGAGTAGAAGGGCGAGTCGGGGATGCCTCCCTTATCGGCGATCCTAGACGAGTAGGTGACGGCGCCCTACTTGGCGATGCCAGGTAGCTGCTTTGGGGTCTGGATTGACTTGTTGGGGTAGTTAGCTCAGCTCGCGGTCGGTTTGATGGGGTCACTGGACGCAAGTAGGGGGTCGAAGAGATGTGGGATGCATCAGAGGAAGCTGTGTCAGGGCGAAGATCTGACAAGGAACTTCTCCGCTTTCTGCGAAGTTTGACTACGCCATCATGGGAGATGCCCCGAATGGATGACAATGATGGCGGCTGCCCATATCCAGTGCCAGGCCTCGAAATCTGCTCCTCCGATGCGAATCCGTAAGGACGATCACGGGACGTTGGGCGAAGAAAACCTAGGCGAGAATCCACATCGGTAGATTTCGCACGAAGCAAGGAACCCTTGGGAGTATTGGGCTCCGAATCACCGGGGCTCTGTCTCTTGCTGAGCGTTCGAAGGATTGAAGCAACTTTGCTCTCTCCTTCGACCTTCGAGCTCTCTTTGTGCAGACCGAATCCAAAGCGCTTCCGGAATGAAGAACTATTTGAGCTGACAGATCCTTTGTTTGCATGCGAAGTCGTGGTATGGTCGCAGCTGAGCGTTCCCTCGACTGACGTGCCTCCGGGAATGAATTCTTCAAAGAGGTTGTCAAAGTCATCGACGAGACGATCCAAGAGGGACACATGCTGCACAGGATCTCCTTCTTCCGTGATGACTTCAGCAAATGCTACCGTCAAGGCACCACGGTCCCCATCATTTCCTGATGCGTCTAGCAGTTCGGCAAGAAGGCGAATGATTCCAGCAAGTGCTCGGCGGTTCTGTGGGCTAATTTCTACCAGGAACTTCCGGAACTGCTCCTCGAAGTCTCGCGGAAATCTTGTGTCGAACTGGTTCTGCAACAGCCTGAGTGCAGATGGATCCAGTACCGGGCCCATGCTCGCTTTCCAGGCATTTTTCATAAACGTCTCAAAGGCAACAAAGAGTGTGTCAACCGGTACCTCAGCGGCTGCCTGTAGCTTGCTCGGGTCTTCCAGCAGGATATTGTAAAGTTCGTTCACCGGTGCACGATCCGCATGGTCTCTGGCTCGAAGCATTCGCCCAAGGATATTTCCACTGCGAGATTGGAGAGACAGCACGTAGGCAGCAAAAGTTTGCTCCAATGATCCTAGTTGGCCGTCTGGCCCTCGAGCATCTGCTGCTCCAACCACCGAGATCTTGCTGGGGTTATCCACCTTCTCCTTCTCCTTGTCTTTCACAGGGAAAGTAGAAGGGAGCGTATTGGATCTAGAAAGATTGGCTCTGGGTGGAGGCATTTTTGGAAACTCGCCTAGAAGAGTTGCGGAATTCGGTTGCTTGATAGTAGGTACAGTCTCACGGCTGCCTCCGAGGAGGTTGGATATGAGCTTTGTGGGAGAAGGAGGGCGAAAACCGCGTGAGGATTTGGCCTGAGTGATTAGACCTCCCGCGATGTAGCGAAGAATTTCGAAGTTGGAATGAACCAGCGGTTTCATGAGCTTTGGGTTTCGGGGACTGTTCAGAGGCGAAAGAAGAGATTGCACTATGGAGAGCATCGTCAATGGTGCGATCTGCGCGTCGTCATCGGTTATCACACTTACGGCGTTTTGAGAGAGTCGGGACAAACGTCTCTGCAGACACGAGGTCTGTCGATGACGCTCCAATAACAGAGTCAATTTCCAGCTTGAACTGGTCACCATTGGATGGGATTACGGACAAGACCACGTCCAGGTTGGATCCGTTCAGCATCTCAGCACACTTTGTTTTCGGCGTGTCAAAGACCATCCGGATCGATGATGACTGAGCCTGGTTGAGCGCAACACTTTGACCGTCTTCGCAAACGCATGCCAGAATACCCGTGTTGTTGGGAGTTGCAGGGGGACTGCGCAAGGTCCATTTGCCACTTTCCCTCTCTTGCTCTGAGAAACGACCTTCAATGCGAGCCTTGGTTAATTCTTCGATGAAGCGACTGGCCTTTGCTTCGTACATTGCAGTCAGTTCCAAAGCAAGAAGGTCATTGCTGCCATCCATAATACCGGAGCCCAAAGGGAGACCTGCAGGTACAATGAAGAGGATCCGACCACAGGTAGACTGCGTACAGCGTACGGCATGTAGGTCGAGCACTTTGACAACCTTGAGCTCTGCCGGGGGTATAGGCACTGAAGCATCTTTGGTTGATGACGCAGCGTTGTCAATATCGGCGAGTAGTCCACGGGCAGTAACTCGACTTTCGGCGGGTTTTGCGAGTAGCACCAAACAGTTCTTGTACAGAAGCAAAACCCGGGCCGCAGATCCTGAGCCCTGGGTCTCCAGTTGATACGGGCATGAGATCTCATTGACATCCACTGCTGTGATCAGACGCCCTTCGGGGAAGGTCTTCGCCGACCATCCATCAACAAGCTCCCTAAGATGGCGTAGGCCTTGCGCATGACTAGATGGAGAAGCATTGTCCAAGGCACAGATATCTTTCACAATGTCTCGAGCTTTTAGTAAAGGACGGACAGCCGGGTGAACCAGCGGCAAACTACCTGTCATGGTGTCGATCAGCAGACTGTAACGAGGAAGTCGTTGGACAGGTTCCATCAACAATGATCGGAGTTTCTGTTCCCCAGTCTCGTAGACTCGGCGAGAAAAGCTAGAATTTTTGTCTTTCATGAAAGAGCTCAGCGTCTGAGTAAACCCGGGTTGCGCTCGCATGTAATCCGCGTAGGGCTGTGAGAACCGGGGCAGCCAATCCAGCAATGCTTTGGCAAATACGGTTGCTCCAATGGGATCTCTGGCGTCCCTCGATGAGCCGCGATGTGAGCCGGATGCGGCAAGTTCGGTGTCTTGGCTAAGATCCTCGAGGGCGTCTCTCTCCGTCTCTTCCAATACGTGTCGGATCATGTCGAGGAATCCGAGATTGACTTCCAGGATCCCATTCAAACAGGGTGGAAAGAGAGCCTCCAGCGCGTTCTCGTCCGGGCTGGTACTCGTGGGCCCTTTGCCCTGGGCCTTTTGCCGGAATTCATCCGCCACCTCGTGAACCAAAGAGTACACTTTGGCAACATATCGTTCCTCGGTATCAACAAACTCGCACATTGTCAATCGAAGAGCCTCTTTCTGGTTTCGTGTAAAGATTCTCGATTTGCTGACATTGGTCGGCTGTGAGGGTGCCCGCTTGAGTCTGGAAGTGGGTAGAAACATTGGATCCCCCAAGGCCTGAACGAGGGCTGTATATGGACCATATTGAAGTGTGTCTGTCGCTTCAATATCCGAGCCAGCGCTCTCCCGCCGCTGGGTACAATTGATGGTCCCAACGGGTAGCACAACATCCATATCAACCCAAGGGACTCTGCGTTCCTGATATGCACACCGAATATCGCGCACAATTTCCGAGGAGTCCTCAACCTTGACCATACGGTTGGCCAGCTCTGCGGCATGCATTTCATCAAATAGCTTT
>JAXQJV010000887.1:0-12510 GCA_037042255.1 Penicillium sp. PG106-07D
AGCTTTATCTAGAAAGTTGACTTTGGATGTTTCTGAGAGAGATTGCCAAACCTCTCATTGAAAAGGTTGATCGCCCGTAAACCGCAACATTCTGGAACATACGTCAGTCGCAGTTTAAGTTCTGGACTATCCCATATAGCGGGGCTGGTGCCGCGGGGACCTCGCAAGCATGCCCGAGTTTGGACAATTCAAGCCACGCTGCACTAAGCCAGCTTGGTAGAGGTAGTACCGTAGCATGGCCCATGTGGCTCAAATACCGGGATCTGCGAGTCTAGTCTGCAGTACAATACAGCTTAGAAGATGCGAAAGCGTAAATTGCATCCACCCAGTCAACTAGAGCTTGTGTGTCACATGCCTGAGCCCTTGTGGGGCGCATGTCCCCCGAGGTAAACGGTAAATCATCTGGAGAAGCCACGCGACAGAGGGCTAAGAAGTCAATCACTCAAGAGTCGAACCTCAGGCCTCAGGGGAAAGTCACTTCTTAACCTTAGGATCCATAGTTTCAGGTAGCTGAAAGACACAAATTGGGGGGGAAGGGCTGGCTAAAAGGATGCCTTTCGGCCCGGCAGTAGCCCGCAGTAGCCAAGAGTTATCCTTCTGTAGGTAGTTCTTACACTGCACCGGGTCAGGCTGTCAGGGAAAGGATAAATAGTTTTTCATTTATTTAGTGGATTGCTTAGCCTTGCCGCCAGGCATTGTAACTCTCCAATTCTGGGGGTGTCTCACGCTGATCAACAAAGCACCCCTGTCGTGCTAACTAAAGATGACGATGTTGAGTTCACGTTCTCTGGTCCCCCGCCGCCAACGGAAAAGTAAACTAAAAGAAGACTTGACTGACCAATCTCATGGCTGGACTTGCTGGATTCGTTTCGAAATTGAGCAAGCTATTTAGGGCTTGATCAATTGTGGGCCGATGGGGCGACTGACAAAAAAAGGACAGAAAGGGTTATGGAGGATTGTAGATTCTGTAGGATGTTAGGAGGCTTGCCTGGCAGGCATGGCGTGAACTTCGAACATAGGTACTTCCGCACACTCAACACTCGTAGTCCGTATTGAATGGCATAAATTAGAAAGTGGGCACAGCTTACAAGTGAAATACAACTCATCTTGCATAGTCTTTTCCTGCACTGGTCCTGGGCCGTATCTCAAACGGCCGGCGTTAACTTAATAGCTATACGGAGTACTGTAATTGTAGTATAGGCAATTGCATCCGACAGAAAACGCCCCCATGGAGTTGCCTAAGTGGTGACCCGGTGGGATCTATGAAATGGAAGCCTGAGAGGAAAGTAGGATCGGCCGATCATGGCCGCCATTGTCACGGAAAGCCTAAAGGACAGCTAGTTGGTGGGTTATCGAGTACTGGGATCGGACTATAAGATCACCCCGGTTGGTGGGATCGTCCGTGTTACGGTGGGGGCGGAGTGAGGTTTGGTCGTCCTGTGGATAAGGTGGTATGGTATGTACAGAGTACAGTTGCATTCAATTGTGGTTGTTCAGCCTCATCGTTGCTGTTAGTTTTGCTCGGTGCCTGGAGATACTTTCCGGTAGAGTTTACTGGCGTCTGTTCTGTGAAACGTGGTGTCTCCGTTGTGGGCTCCTTGTTGGCATCGATTTTTCGGGGCGGCCACGTTGTAGATCGAGCACGGAGTCCACAATATGTGCAGCGACTAGAGCGTAATGGTTCAGATACATTGGACACAAAGCACACTTTTCATAGATCTCTGACATTTTGCCGAGTGTGCAACAAGCTATTGTATCAAATCTACCTCCATCTCGGAGGATGCCGATGAGACACGGGTCGAGTCATCCCTCGCGGAGTCGAAAGTCAAATTTTTTGCGATCTACAATTGTCAATCGGTGAGCTGGTCCATAACTAAGTCGCGAATTTGAATAAAGTGCTAGACTAATTACCCTTTTCGTAAATGTTATAGCTACACTAAAAGCAGGAACTAGGGCTCTGGAGTCGGAGTTAGCACTGCTACAGCAGTAAACACCGTCTGAAAATCAAAAAAATGAAGTGCTATCTTGCGAGTTTCAGTGGATGAGATGGCGTGTTTCTAGACGCTTCTGCCGAAAAGTTTATGCCCCGTATTTGTTGCCATTGCTGGAGGAAGGCACCATACGTTCAGCTGAAAATCTTACCTTGAAACATACATCTGATGCTGTAAAGTGTAAACCCTGCGCGATGCCACAAGTCAGGGCAAAGTGGAGAGCAATTGAGAAAGGTGGCTTAAATCATAGCCTTCCTCGCGAGGATTCTCGCGAGAATGGCTTAGTTGGCCGACAATGATCCTTTCTTGACGTTCACTAGCAAATTGCAATCAGCCCGACCCATATCTAAGAAACAGTCACGCCAATAAGCGGAACTTGACTGGCAAATTGTATTCCCTCAGGTTCACGCCTCATGTCGCGGGGCTCGGAGTTGGGTAGATGCTCGGCTTGATCGAGACGAACTTCTTATGCTTCATTTCCCGAATTCCCTCATCTTCCAGGTGGAAGACAATACCATAGTTCCCATCTGACAAGTGAGTTGGAGGCCTTCGTAAGTTAGAGCCTTTTTTGACTACCGAACAGTACGATCCGGGAATTACTAGACAGGGGTGTCACTTTCTCAGGATTCATGACATGCATTCGTCCGGCCCGACTGAACCTAACCAGGCTAACCGGGATTTGACGATAGCCAGCGGATAGACTGAACCAGGATTGATATGATAGGTCACATATGTATGAACCTTGTCTACAACTCTCCAGTCTCGTGGCATTCGCGGGTTAACTGATTTTGGTACCATGGCTGGAGGCGTGGCTGCCAATCTGATCCTCCATCCGGTATGACCGTTAGATACTCCTTACAATCAATTGAAACCTCCATCTTTCTTCTAGCGGAGTTTTAGCCGTCAGCCCAACTTATCCTCCATCCGTGCATGTGAATTTCCCGACGATCAACGGAAGGCCAAGAAAGAAACACAAGGACAGCCGCTGCCATTGTTCTAAATTCCCGGCTTCAGGCTAAGTTAGGCCCAGCCGCCAGTGGTTCCGCCATCCATCCAAGATCTCTGGCTGGCCCAGCTGCAAATACACCCAAATTCTCGTATACGAGTACGCTTTTGTATACGAGGGTCTAACCCACGCGCCTCTTTTCCAGCATGATACTGGCTGTTTTCAACCCTGCCTTGCACCATTTGCGTGTCTGATTCGTGCTGGTGGAAACCTATAGGGATTGAGTTAATATAAATTCGCTCCCTCAAGACCTACCGAATCCGGCATAGCAGCACATGCATGTGGGCTATTGACCAGTAGTCTTCTCCAATCCCCCGGGTTCTAGGGCCAGCACCTGGGTGAGCACTGAGATCTTGAACGGAGATGTTACCTTTCCTGGTTCGGTGCAGCTGCTAGTCAATATGCCAGGTCTGGGATCAGCAGCGCGTCATGACTTTGGATTATTGGGACGAGGGACAGGCGGCTACAGCGTGGAAAGTTGAGAGTGCTGGATGGTTTGGAAGAGTGGTCGAGAGGATTTTTGTCTGCTCGTGTGCCAGCTGCAAGGCTGCCATTTACTAAGTTATTGATCATCAATGGGCCACATAGACAGTACTGTCACTGGACTAACTATGTGCTGGAGGCTGGAGCTGTACTGTAGAAAGACAGTGGAGTCGTGATCCACCTCCTGTCAAGAGCACGTCCATGGACCTAAAAGTGTTTTAGTCCGGCTCACCTTTCGCCCACATGGCGAAAAATAATGTCGAGGGTCTGTGCGTTGTGTAAGTCCCAGCAGGCACAGCATTCAATGAGTCTACCTCTAGTACTCTTTGGAATTAAGACTAGTTGAGCTTGTGGTCCAGCAAATACCACCATGGTAAAGCAGTAGGTAAATGGAAGGCTGAAGAAGAGCCTTTGGAAGAAAGAATCCTATGCTCACTCTATCCTCTATACAATCTGATTCCTTTATGCAGATACTACAGGAAGGAATGGGAATTGTCCATGATGACACTCGAGGAAAACTCTTAGTCTGCTGGTAGGCTGCATCGGCAAATGTAAGGAGCGAATCAGCACTGGCGGTGCGCCACTGGTGTCTTGGCGATCCATCAATGTCCACTTTTCCCCTGTCATGAGTCGTGACTCGTTACCCACTGGAAGGGTGACCCAATATCAATTCATCCACGATCCAGGATGATGCCTTGACGGAGCTAGCACTACTACAGGGGTACCAGGAAAATAACGTGGGAAGGGCATATCGGGCGGTCAGCTAACGTTTGCCAGCTTTCTCGCCGCCTTCCTCATACGAAACCAGTTGATATCTTGATTGGTTGAATCGATGAGATCATGTGGTTAATCAGATGATAAAACCGGCAGAAGAAGAGTGGAGTAAGTCACTCTCCGACACTATTTTCTTGGTACCGCTGTAGGATGTAGACAAGCTGCATCGGGGCATCGGTGCTTATAGGTCCGATGGACATTGGAGACTCGAGTCATTCCTGAAAGGATTGCTTTTCGTCCGCAAGGATAGGTTCAGTGGTTCAAGAACAATTCCTCGTTGGCGTTTGCTCGGGCGGCTCCACCTTGCTAATGTGCCTGTCACTGGTCAGACCCCCGTCGATCAGGCACGCAGCCGATTGATAATAATTTGTGAAGCTGAAAGGCATGACGGAAAGAAGGGAAGGCAGACGCTGAAGAAAGGGGGAGGCTAAAGATTGTGTAACCAGTGACCACTGATTAGGACAGTTGATGGGGACAGGAGAAATCTGAGCGGACGAGAATGCGGCAGTTGAGCCACCTCTGGCATTGCCATGTTCATTTCCCCTGCCCTTCCTGCTCACCAAGTTTCCAGTGCATTCCCAATACTCCGTACTCCGTACCACATATATCCTATCCGTGGTGTCGATGACTCCCTGAATCAATCCCTGTAACACTTCCAGACTCTCTCATCCTGCCCTAACTAGTTGGCTGATCCTGCATGAATCATAGAAATCCTTCCCGAACAGCAAGCGTCGCCACACGGACCAAGTCCCTTAGTCAACTGGCTCCACTTGCAAGAACCGATCTCAGTCACGAACAGTACTACACGACGTTTTCGGCATTTTCGCTCGATGCATCCGCCTTGAAAGGTTTCAGATTTTGCCGACGGGCCCTGATGCTACTCCAAGTCCAACTCGTCTTCCCCCGCCATGCTCGTGCTTTCCAGGCTAAGCTCCTTTTGACAATTCGGCCACCGCCGGTGTTTGGGTCATAGCTTCCAAAGCTTGAATCCATCGCTGAGGATGGACGTTTTGCTCTTTGCTTTGCAACTTTAGGGCTCTTCCTTTTCTCTCCATCGGAGAGGGCTCCATTGATGTTCGAGGATGTCTCCACTGCTGTCCGTCATGGGTCAATACTTGCGGCAGCAAAATTCCACCCTGGGATCCGCATTGTGCCGGAACTGGTTCGATGGAAAAATAAGATCCATGCTTACCGTACAGAGTCGGACCGGCTTGGCGCACTACAGTGCTGTAGATTTCTGAATCGTGAGCTAGGCTACTAGGCAACTCCCGAGAGACAGCCGCCGAAGGAATGAGATCAAAAAGATACCAAAAAAAATAAAAATGTAAAGGAATATTCAAGCAAAAGAGCCTGAAAGCAGGGCAATCTACGGAGTAGCATGCGACTACTCTAAGAGGTTATTATTATCAAATCAAATCCTCTATGCCCGTTTTTTACTGTTATTTTTTCATTTATTTTTGCCATCTTACCAGACCACAAATACTGAAGAATACTGTCCTGCATGGACCCAGCACAACTACCGCCGCTGCCTGGGGCTCGCAGTAGCCACTCGGGCCCCTCCAAATCCCCAAGCCCCTAATGAATCTAACATTGTATTTCCGCTGATATCACCTCCCCTTCCTCGGTGGCTTGAGGCGATCGTCCCTCCTAAGGTTGACCTAAACCAGTCGGGGCCCCCTTTTACCAGACTCCACCGAAACCCAAGGTGAGGGTCCCCTGCTTCCAGCCTTCCAGCCTTCCTCGGAGCAGATAAAAGTATCAGTGTACGGAGTATAGTGTATACTTTTAAGTTGGAGGGTTTGTCGGATCGTCTGGATGACCCTCTGGAGTGGATAACTGGAAACGTGTAAGATAGAAAGGGGTAGGCAGTGCGAACACTTAATCTCATACATCGTGCTACATCATGATGCCAATCCTGCCTTGGATATTTTTGCCGCACAGCACAAATTCGCACTTGCTCATGGCCCCAAACCGGATCACCTTAGGCTTAGGGTCTAGCAGATGCAGATGCAGCAGATGCAGGTCCAGTTGAAATGATTTCCATCCTGATTGCGCATCCTCTCTTGCCCACCCGGAAGAAATGGAGGGGAAGGAGGGAGTTGAAAGAATTAAGAATTAACCATCAGAAACCGGATAACTTCATGTTCAGTCACGATCAGTAAATCTACTCAATATTATTGAATAATGAGGAAATATGGATTATGGATTATGGAGCCTATCCATTCCACGAACTCACGGAGATGTCCCCCATACGAAGGGAATGCATCCACACGGGGCTAAATAGTGGCGGGCGTAGTTCCTGGATCAGCCCAGGGGTTTTACGCTCCGAACTCCGAGATGGTGCAAAATGACAAAATCCTTGGTCCTTGGTCCTCTGTGCGTCGTCCACGGTCCCTGGGTAGTGAGAATTGACTAGTTTAGTCTTCCATGCTCGTCCACTAGCCACTAGTGAACAATCAGCAACGACTTGGACTTGGATTTTGGCCTCTCGTATTACAATACATACAGGCAGGATCGCTGTCAGCGGCACTAAAATAGAAAATGAGGAGCCATCAAAACGGCAAAAGAACCAAATGGTCCAGCCTGTACTGGAGGTAGGGAAATAAGAATTTCCCAAGTGCTGCAGTCAGAATCATAGGGAGCACAAAGTAAAATAGAGTCAGAACAGTTCCTCCACATCACATGGAATGAAAAAGATCCAAGTCCGGAGGAACTACACGAATGGAAATACCTAATGAAAAAGGGTTGCCTTCTCTTTCACTCTTTTAACCCTCGTTTTCTTCTACTGTAAAGGAGTCAAACTGACGCTCTGAACCTGATTAATCTCCGCACCACCATTTGGTTCCAATCAACTGGTCCCAACCTTCACCCCACTCCCCCATCCAATCCACCCTACCTCCGTACATCTTCTTCCCTCTAAACTACCTGCGAACTTCCTCCCTTTCATCTCCAAGTCCATTACTCTCTTTTCTCTAAACTGCAAGCTCCCAGCGGAGCTTCTGGCTGACTGTCCATGGGTAACCCACGCGTCAGCTAACACAGAAAGCGCCTTGAGGAAGGCTGCAAAAAAGAACTCACACTCCCGGCATCCCCATACTCGAGCTCCTCCCCCGAAACCTCCACAACCTTGATCTTTGGGCTGATCTCCACGATCAACCTGCGCGACTCACTCCCCATGGCGCAATCATATCATCAATCCCAGGCAGCCCTGGCTGGCTTCCTCGACTCAATGCAACAGGACACTGGTATGTCCGCGTACAATTTGTTCGGTCCTTCGCAATATCCCGAGAGCGTCGCATTTTGGCACGACCCGTCCGCGCCGCCGCCGCCCATGGCCCTTCCCACCCCATCATACCCGACCAAGCAACCCACCCTTTTGCAACCCATCCCGGATCAGAAGAAACATAAGCGCACCCGCAGCGGCTGCTTTACTTGTCGCTCGCGCCGCATCAAATGCGACGAGGGTCGCCCCATTTGCGAGCGCTGCCGCAAAGGTAGTCGCGACTGCGTGTATCCGTCGCCAACCGCGCCCGCGGCTAAGGGATCCCGCTCATCGGCCAAGGCACGCAGCGCTCGTCCTCAGTCGCAGGGTAGCGACTCCTCTAGCAAATTGGATGCCGAGGAAGTCAGCCCGCTGGAACCCATTATCGATGAAGAGGAGCCCGAGGGCACTGATGTGGGATTCTCGCCCACAAGTGGCAGTGGCGTGGGCCAGTCGCGACATGATCTGCACCGCGCACAGAGCGGCCAGTCGCTTCGGAAGCGCAGCATCAAGTCGGAGTCGGGTTCGTTCCAACTAGATGCGAGTAGCTCCCCCTCGACTGAGTCATCGCGGTTCGAGTCGATGAGTGTGCGGTCGGGCAGTATCAGCCAATTGACGCTGGACTTGCTCAGTAATAGTCGACTGTCGGATGATCTACGGTTCTATCTGGATTTTTATCAACAGTACATCTCACACGAGCACTTCTTTTTGAGATCGAACAGCGCTCCTTTCATCCATCACAGCATTATCGAACTTGCACTGAGCTATGAGCCTTTACTCTATGCTTTGGTGGGATTTGCAGCATATCATCACACCTTGCAGAGTGGTGGGAAACTCTATACATTTTTGAAATATTATAACAAGGCTTTGGTGCTTTTGCGGAAGTCGTTGGAAATGGGCGAGGAGCACAGTGAAGCGACCTTGTGCACAGTCCTCGTTTTGACGACGTTTGAGGTATGAACACATGACGCTCTACCCCATTACCCTACTACAATCTTTGGACAGCTTCTCATCCACGATCTTGATTACAGGAGTATATCGGAGACTGGGTCAATTTGGTCGATCACCACCAAGCCGCATACGCATTGATGCTAGAGCTAGTGACCCCTGAATCATCAAACGTGGTTGAGCTCCACACAAACATCTTTCTCTGGTACGCACGATTCGACGTGGTGGTAGGTATCCTGGCCGGCACCGAGGCCGTCCTTGGCCGTGACTGGTACATAGGGAAGGAGCAATACGACGCGGAGCAAGCAGCCCTCTACCCCGACGATTCAAATAAACAGCTCGCACATGTGGCCTCGATCAACCGGCGTTTCGGATTGGACATGGCCTCCCTTTATGCCAAACTCTCGCGTGGCATGATCCCGATGGACCAGTTCGCCCAACAGAATGAACAACTGGGCCAAACCATGGAAACTGCGAAGAATATCCTCAAGCAATTTGACGGTAGCGAGGACACCGTGCGCTTATACCCCAATCAGCAGCCTTTGACCGACGACGATATCGTGGATCCTTATGTCCCAGGCCGCATATGGCAAGGACCCCTGTGGGATGCGAATTACACGAAGATTGATCTTCTTTCCACCGAGCTGATGTTCAAATATCAAACCATGCTTGCCTTGAAGCAGCCGCTTCTTCCGGATTTGCAGCGGTTGGCCTTTGAACAATGTGAGCTGGTGGAGACGATATCACGCTGGCCAGATCGGGGCAATGGATTCTGCATCGCCTTCAAGAACAGTATCGGTATTTCGAGCATGTTTTTGCCCAAAGACACGAAGCACCAGATGTGGTCGAGGCGTAAGCTGGCCTTGATGGAGCAGAATGGGTAAGCCTTGAAATTCTTTTCTTCCCAGGTTGAGTTCGGATGAAAGAATCTAATTCAAGCGACTTACCTAGATATATCATCGCCCCTCGGTTCCGCGCCGCCCTCGTCGCCATATGGCAACTTCCCGAATTACAACACTGGTGGCTTCCAAATGACGAAGGTTACCACGACATCATTCGAGAAATTCGGGGCATGTCCGAAGAGCGTGTGAACCAACCTCTTGATGATTTCCGCGAGAATGTGCGGGACATGAAGTCGCTTTTCTGGAAGCTTAGTGTGGATGATCAAGATGACGAGCAAAGCCCTTCGAGTAGCCATACCAGCTACACATGATGAACCTTTTGATCCGTGTCTTGCATATGGCCACGCCCGGCGGGCCATATCTTGACACCCAGGCTGCACCACATCCAAACATCATCGGGATCTCTGCGCATCACCAGTCAGAAGCAAACTGCTTTTGAGCTGCCTTCCAGTCACAGCTATACCATCAGCAGATTATATATAGACGAGTGCCGAGCAACTGCATTCATTGAGGACCACACCACCATGAATCGCACTTCCGAGCGGGGTGATGCCAATCTCTGCTGGGGTTTTACCCGGAATCAGAGCACCTCGGAAGAGACGTGCCGCACCTGCGCATGCTTTGTTCTTGGAGATCTCGACTCTTCCTCCTTCCTCTCTCCCCTTCTGTATGCCTTGCATGGCAATTCTGCTCGTCATGACTTCACGTGTACACTCTTCATTCAGATACCCTCCCTACCTATTGACAAATTATCATATCTTATATACCATTTTCCCATGTCATATTACTGGCAATAGATGCAAGGAATCAAGAGACCAACGTCGCGTGAGACAATCATTCGTTGTCATTCAGCCAACCTAATGCACCTTGTATGATCGTCTAGAGAAGTCCCTAGTATCTCCGTGCCCACTAGCATTAGAACCGAGGGAGCTCGGACCAGATCGAACAGAGTACACTCGTTCTTATTGACCATGAACAATGGACTGTCCCAGTACCTACCATCCCCTCTGTATGGAGAACAATGCATACATCTAGCATAAATCTGCTCAACTTCCGTGGCTTGCTCGGTCTCAAAGAGCTTTATGAGGCTTCACCATTTCTAATAGGCCCGACAACACAATAACAATTGAACCCTGAAACATAACAAATCACACGTCACCTCTTAGTTTATAGCTACTTTTAGGTACAGTCCCATTGTTTATGTCCCAGTAGCACAGCACCGCCATCTTCCAAAAAAAAGAAAGGCACGTCGTCTACCCACTAGTCAATTCCAAGGATTCAAAATCTCGATCTCCTCCAGTCCATATCACCTAGCACTCGTACCTACACCTCCCCTACATATTCCTTGCCAATCAAACGACAAAACCTTTCTAGCAAATCAACCCAACACTAATATACACACGTTCCAACCTTAGAACACAAAATTGAACAACCCCAACTCCCACCACACCTTCACCTAAACACTCACCCTCCACAAAGCCCGCCTCCACTACCAATCACTCCTCTACCTAGCAAATCTTTGGATCAAAGAGCTGGACGCATACTGCAGTACGGCTTTGTACATTGATGGCGAGTATGTCTCCCGGGAATAAGTTTCGTTATATAAGGAGTTTAGGCGGGTTTTGCTTTGGGGATTTTGGTGAGACTGAGATTATAAGTGAAGGGGAGAAGGTGGTGAAGCGTGGGATTGATGGGGTGGAGATTTTAGTGAGTATGATCCCTATTCTAGGATGGATAAAAGATGATCTAAAGGTTTGTTTAGTCAATTGGGGGAATGTTTCCTCGGGAGGGGACATTTCTTGACTGTAAAGGAGGGGAATCTCATTAACAACCAGATCAATGGGATCAATCCGTGCAGGGCTCATTGTATCACACTCACACTCCCTTCTTTGTTTAGTCAATCCCATTGTTTGCGAGCAGAGCATTCCCGCCAGTCCTGGATAGCTACAGTGTAAACCTGACCGGTTCACTTTTCGTCGGTGAAGTGTAATATAAGCCCAGCCCTTCATACAAGTTCCAGGTGAGCACCTAGGCAGGACTTCCCAATCTACTATCCTAAAGTCTGATCTACGGGTATACTAATCGCCTGTCTTGTGCAAATTCAACTAATATCACTACTACCAGCAATGCCAAGCCTAATCCCACGCTGGAAGAGGAGGAAGCCCTCTACCTTCAAAGAGCTGCGCACCTCAGATAGAGACTACCTCGTTGATATTCTCCAGGCTACAGTACCCGACCAGCCCAAAGCAAGCGATCAAGGCCAGGAGCCTCGATACCAGCCAGAACTGGGGCCTCCAGCTCCTCCAGCAGCCTCAGATGAACCAGTCCCAACGCAGCAACCCCCTCGGCCCGAACCAGAAGACCCAGCCATACCCAAGCCAACCTTTGATTCTTTCTTGCGAATGGCCAACGAGACGGTGAAATGCTGGGAACGGCGCGATACCAGAATCACCAACACGATGAAGGCAAATCTCGCGAGTAAATTCTCTCTTGAGATCAATTTGTACATGAAGGAGTACACGGCTAAAACTCGGGCTGTGTCGTCACGGAAACATATCCATCGAATCGTGGAGCAGTGTGTGTTGGTGAGGCGGAAGCTGCGAGAGATTAGAGATCTGCTGCAGGACTTGGATGATCATGATCCCGTTGATGATCTTACTAGGCGCTTGATGGAGGAAACTTGGCGGGTTATGGTCAGTCTTGAGCATGATAATTGGATTGAGGCGGGGTATGCTTTGAGTCATCAATGAGCTGCCCATAATTCATTCTATGAGGTCCCGGGGCTCTTGTTTTCGAGGATTATACGGCTAGTAGGAGTGATTCCATAAGTCAACTCCATGCTTTTAGTAAATCCGGAACTGCCGGTCTCGGGTTTGGATTATTTCACCTTAAGTGGTGATAGGATAGTTAGTATGTTATGCCTTCGCTATGAACCGGTAGAGCCACACTTGAGATATACGTAGTAGTGTGATGGTGTCGTAGACAATAAGAATGAAGCTCTTCGTTAGACAGGATATTGGAGGCAAGAAAAAAAGGTGTGGTCAAATGTTACCAAAAAGAAAAAATGAAGTGGTCCCAGAGGGGGTCGAACCCTCGACTTTGGCGTTATTAGCACCACACTCTAACCAACTGAGTTATGGAACC
>JAXQJV010000888.1:0-12474 GCA_037042255.1 Penicillium sp. PG106-07D
AAACACGCGCAACACCAAGTTAACCTCCGAACAATAACGAATCCCAGCAAGATAGTGTAAGCGAAATCCCCACTACACTAGATAGTTAACTAGTTAGTTAGTTATCCTAAAGCACAATTACGTCAGCAAGAAAGCACAGTGAAGCAAATGAACGAGCTGAGACACCAACATGAATTTCTGCTCTGGCTTTTGTGGCTTCGAATTCACCCATCAGTCTGTCCCAAGATCACCAACCTGCTAAGTATGTACGATTCGGAACGCTCACGGGAGAAATTATGTGGAGACTTCCTAATTGGGATATCACACCGGATGTCAGAGACTCAGATCCCGCGAAGTGTGTCCAGTGAAAGCACAGTGACATTGATCGCGCCCCACTTATTCTCCGCTTCTGGATGTCCCTCAATCTTCTTTCACGGAGTATAACGTCACGACTGAAGATATAACCTAGAGTCAATCTCCCTCAATCAGACTCTAAAGAATCCTTCAACGAACAATAAATTGCACGGAATCTTGGTTACTGTTCATCCCACTCCAATACAAAGATGGCTCTCTCTGGGAAAGTTGCTCTCATTACTGGTGGCGTCAAGAATCTTGGAGCTCAAACCGCCCTCGAGCTGGCGGGCGTGGGTGCTAATCTTGCCCTTCACTATCACTCAAAAGGCGGCGAAAAGGACGCAGCCACCCTCGAGGCTGCCCTCAAGAAGAAGGATCCCTCGATCAAGGTCGCTTTCTATCAGGGTGACTTGACCTCTGCAAGTGCAGTGACCAAGCTATTCCAAGAAGTGCTTCGCGACTTTGGTCATGTCGATATCGTGATCAATACGGTCGGAAAGGTACTCAAGAAGCCGATCACGGAGATCAGCGAAGAGGAATACGACACGATGTTTGCGTAAGTGCCTGTGATTTTATTGAGAACATCAATGCAACATATTAACTGTTTCGCTTTGCTGCAGAGTGAACTCGAAGACAGCGTTCTTTGTTCTCAAGGAAGCGGCTGCTCATGTCACAGATGGAGGAAAGATTATTACTATTGTGACAGCGCTCCTTGGGGCGTTCACTGGCTACTACACTTCTTACGCTGGCAGTAAAGCTCCAGTCGAGCATTTTACTCGGTGCGTCCCTTTCTACCGCGCGCTTGAAATCTCAGGTCTAACGGTATTCTAGGGGAGTCTGCAAGGAACTTCAGTCTCGCAGAATCAGCGTCAATAATGTCGCGCCCGGTCCTATGGATACACGTAAGTCTCTGCTTAAGGTTGTCTGATGATTTGATGGATTAAAGATTAACTTGTAATCTCGACGATAGCATTCTTCTATCCTCAGGAGTCCCCTGAAGCAGTGGAATTCCACAAAGCCAATGGCATGGGTGGCCGTCTGACTATGGTCGAGGACATTGCTCCTATCATTCGTTTCCTGTGCACTGAAGGTGCTTGGATCACTGGACAGACTATCTTTGCTAACGGTGGATACACCACTCGTTAATTCATCTGAGGTTCCTCTAGGTTTTCTCCCAGCAGGCAATGGGTTATAACACTCATTACAAAGCGGGTAGTTCACCCAGCATATATACCTGGATTGCGGCGCCGTACCCAATGTCAAGTGCCCGTTCGTCAGCTCCAGTAGTGGTAGTTGATAGCGTGAAAGCCCTGACCGCTTCTATTGGGAATAACAACAAACATGTAGAAACGAAAAGGAGTGATTCGGCCATGATTTAATTTTGTGTTCATTGCTATTATCGGGCAGCAATAGCCTGAGTATATAAAAAAATGGAACATGTAGTGGATTTACCAAGACGCCATGCCCTAGTTCCATCAACCAGAGAACCCCGAGATGAATGCAAAAGCTTTTTTCTAACATCCTCTACTCGTCACTCTGGTCATCCGAGTCACTGGTCAGCATACCATCGTCAATCTCCATCTTCTTCATCACAGCATCACCATTACGACCCTTCTTTTCCGCAGCAAGCCAGGCTTCGCGACGCTTCCTTTCGCGTTCCTCCTTTCTGGCTTGACGCTTTATCTTGTCTTGCTGGGAAGCCTCCTGCTTCTCGTGCAGCTCGTTGATGTAGTCCTGCAGCTGAGCGAGACTCGAGCGCAACTGCACGACTTCGTTGGCGTTTGCATGTCGCGCGGTATCGTTTAACGCGACCTTTTTCTTCAGCATGGAAACTTCGGCTTCGAGGTCTGCAACGCGGGTGTTGTCTTGCGATGCTGCATTGGCGGGGTCCGCAATGCCAGCAGCGGACGAAACCCGGACAACATCGCTGCCCCCGGGTTGACGCAAGGCAGCGAGTTCGGCGAGGCCTTCCTCGATCATTGAATCTGGGAAGAAGGCATGGTTCAGTGCTTCGGAGAATTGAGAAGGTTTGGTGGATTTTGGTTGTGATGATCCCAGAACGTGTGTGTGGAAAGCGTATTCAACTGGAACCGCGCCAGGCGCATGTGCTGGATCGGCAAAGGAATTGTCATGGCGGGGTTTCACGATCGTGTGTATCGTCCGCTTGAGTTCCTGCGATGGAGTTGACAAGCCGCTGGGCGGCAACATGATCAAATTTGTGACTGGATGTGTGTAATCGGCGATGGATGCCGTGAACTTCCGACGTGCAATATTCCATGACATAACTTTCCCACTCTCATGGGCAGATAATAATGTAGTTCCATCGTAGGAGAGGGCGAGGGCCTTGATCGAACCCGAGTCCGCGGCGGGTGGAAGCCATCGGTCTTCGGCTGACACTTGCGCTGGGGTAGACTGCAGAGAGGGATCGTGGAGAGGGTGCTGTGTTGAGTTGCTGCGGTAGAAGTCTACTGATTGCGTGCTGCCATCCTCGTAGCCCACGTAGAACGCCCGGTCGACGGGGTCCAAAGCCACGCAAGTCGCAGAGTATGGAAGGAGATATGTTCGGAGGACTCGTCCAGTCTGGTAGTCCCATGCAATTGCAGTGTTATCTTTCGCAGTTGATACGGCGATGTTGTGGCGGCCAGTGCTGTGTCCCACGCCAAGCGAGGTGATCGCCGCGCGGTGGTTAGAGAAGGTGCGAATAGGAGCGTTCTGAGGCTGGCGATCTCGGTCGAGTGCGAGTTTGGAGAAGGAAAGAATGTTCGGAATGGACCAGACGTGAATGCTGGCGTCATCTGAGCCGGAGAGAATGAAGTTCGAGGTGGGGTCGACGACGATTGAGGTGACAGGCTGCAGATGGGAAGCTGTGGTAGCCACTTGACGGCCGGTACATGTCTGAATTCGAATGGTTCATGTTAGCTATCTGTATTCTGACAGACCATGCCAATTGGTTTCAAGAGCGCGAATGATTGTCGTACCTCCCACAGGATCAATCGGCCGCCCTCCGTCCCGAGCACCAGCACATCTCCATACTTTGCGCCAGCAACCGCAATGCTACGGATTCGCTCCGGAAAGGGAACTAAAGCCTCCTGATTCCCCCTTTCCCGACTGTACACATGGACCACGGCCTTGTCTGCTTGAGCGGAGAAAATATGCGATGGGCTCACAGCCAAGCAATTGGTGGTGGTGGAGCTCTTCTTGAAAGTCGATCGCAGCTGGGGAGAAGGCTGGAATTCCTGCAGGCAAATTCCGACATCGCGCAGCGTGGCGGTCGGGGTTTTTGCAGATGACAGCGTCGACGCAACGAAGGATTCAGAAAGCATGGAGAATGGGGCGCAGTGCATGAGATTAGGGGGATTGGAGATTGTAAAACGAGATCGAGAGCTGTCTTCATTCTTCCCAGCCGCGTTCCATTTTTTTTTTCTTTGCGATAAGTTTCGATTGATAACACGGAGTTTGCATTGTTTGCACTGCGCCGACCTTTAGGACATGCGCGCCATTTCCTCCGCGATGTGATGAGTACCAAACTCTAGTGGCGGCAAGATCTGACGGGGTGTGGCCCTGCGGATACTTCAATCTCCCCCTCATCTTACAGAGCCAGTGGTGGCAGTGGTATCTATCATTTTGGCTTGCCAATTTTTCGACATGTCACTATATGGCGGGGGCCACTCGATAAGCACTACGTAGTGGCGATTAGGGTTAAAATAGGAAGACCACTTGAACACAATCTAGAAAGTCTGATTCACGACCGTCACCACCTGTGATGCAAATCAGGCCTACGAGAAGTGGAACAAATGGGGCGAATGTGCTTGACAGAAGCGTCTTTCTTGGCCGACGCTGCTATCCAAAGAATTCTCGCCATGGCGAAGCATTTTTATAGTCAAGTTTCAGACTACGGCCAGGCATGAGGAGCTCCGAAGCAAGGGGCATCCCTTCTCCTGCTGCGACGAGACACAACAAGCAATACATCCAGTTGGGGCCGCTCACGAACACCCTGTGGCCGATCCTATTGCCCTTCTCAAGGGCCCTGATTCGTCCCGGTCGCTCTTTTCCCCTTCCCTCCATCCCAGTTGTCTCATTCCTGAGCTCCACTTGACCACCCAACTATGACGGTTTTAAGCGATGACGAGATGCTTTTCCACGTTGACGGCCTCCTGCAGACACTGGGCTTCCACGGATGCTAGATTCTGGAGCCAATCATGAGGTCCCACTGCCTGTGATCTCACCTCTGGCGGGAATGCAAGGACAGTGCGAGCTCATTCTCGCTATTATTGCTCTGGCCCGTGCCTGTGACGAGCTGAGATTCGTACCTAAGGAGAGGGGGAAACCGTTTCCTAGACGAAGGGGGGCAATACTCGCTACCCGCTTGGTACCCTACTCGACATGCCCGGGATTCTTGATGACAGGAGTGATGTTCTAGTCCTGTCAAGGGGGATGCGCGCAGATTCGATGCCCTGGTGACCCTTCTGTGCATCTGGAGTGTTTAACCTACCTGCCTTGGCGCCACTCCCGGCTGTATAAGGACATATCGAGCCCCTGCAGCGGCACTGAGCTTGCATTTTGCTTTGTTTTGATCCGAAAACCTTACAACATACAACGGCCCTGGGTGTTGCTGTATCACGATCTCATCTGGGTGACTCTTGTGCGACAACCGCTTTGCTTTTTGAGACAGTCCACTAGATTCGACTTGGGACCGGGCTTGCACTCTACTAATCAAACAACCGGCGCCATGGCCGCCATGGACTGCGGTCCCCCCAAAATGCCTAATAGTGCATGTTTTCCAGTCCGAATCCAAACTCACATAAGGAATCAACCCTCCAACTCATCCTCGCGGAGCCACGATGCCATGGTCATTGTGGACCCCGTAACGGAACCCATGCCGTCGCCACGCCGATGGTCGCCCACATATCAACCTCGTCGCAGAACAAGCAGGCATTATCCGTCATCTCTGTCATTCTTCCCGGCTCCCACATTGCCTCAAGCAGAACTTCATGAGCATTCGCTCTCTCTGCCGCGTCGACCAGGAGACCGCGGCCCTTCAATCATCTCGCCCTTTCGATCAGTTCGCAGAATGAAAGAGCCCTTTCAATTGATGTTACCGAGTTCCCCAGTATCAGTATCATCACCTGTCTCTGTTTCGTGTGATGGTGCAACCCCATTTCCAACGAGGCCCACCGCTCAGTCTTCCAAGCCGCCGGCCGGCCATGCGCTGAGAACGTGGCGGTCAGATCAGAACCTAACATCAGCAAGCATGGCGGCATTCGGCCTGCTCCCCAGTCCTCCAATTTCCGAATCCAGGCCTGCAAGCACTGGACCTGAGGCATCATACTTTGAATGCAAAAGCGACCAGAAGCCCTCTGAGACAGACCCCGTGGAGAGCACTGAGCGCAGTTCAGAGTTGAGCAATAAAACAAAGGTCGATAAGCAGCCCAACGAGACAGACCATGTGAACTTGTCGCACGATACCGCCGAAGAAGCAAGCACTTCTCAAGAGCAATCTCCATACCAAGCCTACCGTCCTGTAGACTGGAAGGTAAAGCCGTCGGAAAAAAGGCGAACAGATGTGACGAATGTCCGCGAGGCACACTCAAACCTGATTCGACAATGTGAAGAGACACTTGCCGCATCACCAGCCACGCAAGAGTCTTCCACGGAGGAACCGACGCCAGCTACATCACCCACTTCTTTGCATGATTCCCAGGCTCCCATGCCTGCTAACTCTCCGAGACCGCAACGGCCAAGGGCAACAACCGTCTCGAGTGAAACCAGTTGGATCCCGAGCAACTTCTCGTATTGTGAGACATGGTTGCAAGGTGTTCCTCTGGACCCGCTAGATAACGACGACAACCCCAAAGAATTCAACCGTCGAAAATTCCAGATTATTGAGCAAGATCCACCCATGCCGAAACTGGACATCATTCCAGGTGTGCGGACCTTGGATGAGCCTGTGGTGAGTTTGATTCTATACAACACGAATCGCCCTTGACTTTGCAAACTGACCAGTCATTCTCGAACAGCGATTTGCTGTTGCAAGTAGGCCCAGGCTGGTTGATATTTCACGGCAATCATCGCCGTCCACGGGCCCTCCACCTCCGCCCCCGCCCATAGTACGCCAGACTGTCTGTGTTCCAATGACTCCCGACCAACGCCAGGAGGAAGTCTCCGCGTTCAGCCCAGATACCCCATTGGACACGCCGGTGGAACTGTCCGATAGTGGCTATGGCACACGCGAATCTGGTTACTCAATGGACAGCTACCCAGACAGCAAGGATGATGACACCTACTCAGACCCAGGATCATTGACCTCAGACAGCGTCACGTCCACTGTTATTGGGGACAGGCCTGAATCCACGTTGGGAGAGCGCGAGACATCCCCGCAACCTGAAATCAGATCAGGCAGTGTCAGTCCCAAGGCATCTCCATCGCCTCCAAACCACTCCGCAGACAGAACAACGCCTACCTCCGATGAAGAGAAGCACGAAAAGCAGCCCTCATGGGACCACCAATGGACCATAGATGACCATGAGTGGACTCTGGGCGAACTCGAGCACTCTGTCAAAGACTTCCCTCGCCATATGCTTCGACTTACCTCCCCCGTGATCGTCTTTCTACGGAAGAATGACGAAAAAGCTCTACTACGACCATTTCGAACTATTTTCCCTACAGTCGCAGAAAATCTGCTTGACTGCTTGTGTGCAGCACTCATTGCTCGCAACTACCTTCTTTCCTTAGCAAAGTTGCATCGTCGGAAGCCTTCTTTGTCATCACGAAATGACGCGTATGCTGTCGACGCCGTCCCCGCCAAAGCGTACAGCACTTTGGGTATCCAACTTCCAACTGCATCACCCGGCCGTGGTAAAGACCGCAGGCTAGGCTCGCGCAGCACCGAGCTTCGTCAGGATGTTGACCGGATCATCGACAACCTGCTCTTTGCTATCTGCGGCCGACCTGATGCTACGCTCAAGTCAGCCATCGAGGTTCTCGCCCAAGTCCTCGAAACAAACGTCTCACGTTGAATACCCTTCGCTTTCTTGATTTGAATTCTCCGAACCCTTTGAACCTTCTCTCGCTACATTCCACCCACCTCCCCTTTCATGAGACCCTACTACTCCCTGATTATCTCTTTTTTTCGGACCCTTGTCCATCTTCATCCGACTCTGTTCATTTTTCCAGCAATGATTCCCTTCCTTCCATTGACTTGAACATTTCCTTCTTCTCTTGTCCTTGTGCACTCGGTCGTTTTACTTCATACCCTTGCATTGCGATTTCGCTCATTTGGGAATGGTCTATGGTCCGGCGTGGAAATTGTACAATTAGCTTGATAAGAGCACAATAGAGCATAATCATAATGGCTTGATTACCACACAGAGTCAAAGCAAGCAGTATGTTAGTATGCACGTTTTAAAGCCAAGCCTCTAGTTGTGCGAGAATTACTGGTCAACTGGTCAACCTTAATCTTGTCACCGAGTTGGGCGGGAATAACAATGTCCGATCGGCGAATCTTAGTCAGCACGGTTTCCCGCGGGATTCGATCAGCCGCTATCTTTCTTCTACGGAGGTCTGCTTCCAAATCTCAACAAATCCTCTCACGCACGCATTTACACACACAATGGCAGTACCGGCACGCAGTCTACGACACTTGTCATCTGTGCGATTGACAATTGCACCGTCTTCGTCGTCAATCCTCCCCATCGCCCATCGCGGCTACGCTACAACGGATGCCTCTTCCGCCACCTCCAACACGCCCGAGGGAACTACCCGGCGGCGAGCCACGACCTTCAAGGACAAGCTGAATGCCGGTCCTTCATTCTCCGACTTCGTCTCGGGAGGCAAAGAAGAACCCCTCGACCCATCGGAAGCGTATGCGCTCAAAACCGCCATGGTCGGACCCGCCGGCCGCAAGAAGGAAATGACTCGATTGCCCTCGTGGCTGAAGACGCCTATCCCGGATTCGAAGAACTACCAGCGATTGAAGAAGGATTTGCGTGGATTGAACCTGCACACCGTTTGCGAAGAGGCTCGTTGCCCGAATATTTCCGACTGCTGGGGCGGCAGTGACAAGTCTGCTGCGACAGCGACGATCATGCTCATGGGTGACACTTGCACGCGTGGATGCCGCTTCTGCAGTGTCAAGACCAGCCGGGCTCCGGCTCCTTTGGACCCACATGAGCCGGAGAATACTGCAGAGGCGATCTCGCGCTGGGGACTTGGATATGTTGTTTTGACGAGTGTGGACCGAGATGACCTTGCTGACGGTGGCGCGCGCCATTTCGCTGAGACGGTTATCAAAATTAAGCAGAAGGCGCCTAACATCCTGGTCGAGTGTTTGACGGGTGACTACTGGGGTAACTTGGACATGGTTGCCTTGGTGGCGAGGTCCGGTCTGGATGTCTACGCTCACAATGTCGAGACCGTCGAAGCTCTTACGCCACATGTTCGTGATCGGCGCGCTACTTTCCAACAGTCCCTTCGCGTCCTCGACGCCGCCAAGAAGGCCCGCCCTGATCTTATCACTAAGACCTCGCTCATGTTGGGCTTCGGCGAGACTGATGCGCAGATTGAGGATGCCCTTCGGCAGCTCCGCTCGGTCAATGTCGATGTTGTCACCTTCGGCCAGTACATGCGCCCTAGCAAGCGTCACATGGCTGTCCATGAATACGTTACTCCCGATCGCTTCGAGTTCTGGCGCAAGCGGGCTCTCGAGATGGGCTTCTTGTACTGTGCCTCTGGTCCTCTGGTCCGCAGCAGTTACAAGGCTGGCGAGGCGTTCATTGAGAACGTGTTGAAGAAGCGCCGTGCTGGAGCGGGAGCTGCTGAGGGTACCGTTGGCCAAACCCTGGCTTCCGTTGATGAGGCTGCCAGGTGATTTTTATTCCTTTGATTTGCAAAGAATATGTGTGTGACATGTACCATTCAACCTTGCCCACATTTTTTTTGTTGCTGGCTTATACACCACTTCTTCGTTCGGCGTTGATTTTGCATTGGTTGGCTGGGATTCGGGGGTTTCATCCATTTGATTCAACATTTCAAATATCCTTCTTGTTCTTGTACTACCATCAACGGTTTTCCATGCTGTATATTCGTCTTTCTAGACCGCGACTGGGTCGTCTACCTTATACACCATATCTATTTCAAACATGAGCTTCTCTGTGCAATTCATATCTTTTTCTTAAGTACGTGTTGGTCGTGATCTACGCGCTACTCCGCTTAACCGGAAACGTATCAACGCATCGCTGCACAGTACTCCGACCAATTTGCTTCGTGATGACAGGACTAACTCCTGGCTGTTCCTATATCAAAGAAAATGCAAATCAAAATGTCCATAGGACTAGCGCGGTTTCGTACTGCCCCATGCTCCATACAAGTGGATATCGTCGGCCTGATCAAGTCGGGCGTAATGTAATGGGTATTTAGATAGGTAAAGGCCGTCTCGACTACTCACAGAATCGTTCATGCGATGTCTTTGCAGAGCTCGGAGATATCCTCGTTGTCCAAGCCCAGCAGGTAGAGGATATCGGTGAGGCTCTCGCCGTTGATGCGGGTCGGGGCTTCGAGCTGGACCTTGGATTTGGCGCGCCAGGCGACACCCAGGCCTGCTGCATGAAGCATGAGAAGGTCGTTGGCTCCGTCGCCGACGGAGATGGTTTGGGAAAGGGGGATGTTGTTCTCAGCGGCGATGGATTTGAGAAGGGTTCGCTTTTGTGCGGCATCAATGATGGGTTTGGACTCTACTAGCTTTCCGGTAAGAGTCTGGGTGACCGGGTCTATCTCGAGCTAAGGAAGGTGTTAGAATGGTATGTTGGCTGTTAGAGGAATTGGATGTCTTACGTGGTTTGCAACTGCGTAGTCCAGACCCAGCTGGCCAGCAAGCCATTCTGCAAGAGGCTGGAAGCCACCACTCAGCACGGCCATCTTGAAACCCAAGGCCTTCAGAGCGCGGCACAGCTCTCGGGCACCCTTGGCAATGGTGATGACAGACTTGAGCTTGTCAAAGACATCGGCCGGGACACCCTTGAGCAGACCGACACGCTCCTTGAGTGACGCTGAGAAGTCGAGTTCACCGTTCATGGAACGCTCGGTGATTTCCTGGTGGACACCTGTCAGTATGTCCCTTACGACCTACTATGTCGCAAACCTACCGAAACCTCCTTCTCGACGCCAATGAACTTGGCAATCTCATCAATGACTTCGTTCTCAATCAGGGTGCTGTCCATGTCAAACACTGCGAGTCGCTTATGCCGACGGAACACGCTCTCCTGCTGCAGGACCACTTCAACGTTCCACTCGCGCTCGAATCGCCAGATACTCTCATGCTTGCGCAGATCACTGAACGAGAGGTACGCCGGGTCTGGAGGTGGGGAGAAGGTGACTTCCACGACACGAGGGTGTGCCTCACGATCTAGACAGCGGTGTGAGGTATTCGTGCGTTGATACGGAGTAGGCAGAGACTCGAGAGTCTGGAGGAAATTGGTCAAGCATAGTTGCGAGACAAAAGGCCCGTACAAGTGGTCCAGCGGTTCAGGCTCGGGTGCAGGCGGTTCGCGAGGAATCTTCTCAATATCAACAGTCGGGGCTGATCCAGCCGGGATGTGTGGCGAGGGCAGCTTGTCGCCCGGGTGCAGAGCGGGCGAGGCATCCGGGTGATAGTGGGGGTGGACGGGATTGGCGGATTTGTAGAAGATGGTCGCGACGATGCGCGGGGTACCCTGCGGAAGTGCATTGGCCTGGTGGTTGAAGATGCTGTGAATGACGCCGCTTTCTGTGACACGCTCCGGATCTGGCTTGATCGGGTTGTTCAAAGTGACCTCGTCTAGCTGTGCGCTGAGGACCTCTCCGATTGTCTGGCTGATTGGAGGCTTATACTGCTGGTGGTCTTGCAGGAAGGAATTGCTTCGCATCTGGCCGAGCGATGGCCGCTGGCGGGAAGGGATTGAGTCAGTCATCGCTGGTGCAAGGTTCCAATCAGAGACAGAAGGACCTCGAAGAGTCTCGTTGCTTTTTCCACTGTACCGCAACCCAAGGCTTCAAGCACTTCACCGTGCACAGAAAAGGTTGGCCATTGCACGTGGTGGTGCTCACAAAGTCACCTGACCTGATCCATGAAGCTGCCCTGATGGGACCTTAGTCACATGATTTCATAACATAATCACCGCGGGGGCAACCTTGACTTCGGGAATTGGGGCCCCGGGGAGGATGGGAAATGGCAACGACATCCAAGTTTCAAGCTGTTGCTTTTTTCATTATGACGCACATCAGCCCTCAAGCAAGCTCTTTTACGGATCGGGTAACCCTTTGATGATTCTCTCAATCTTCTAGAATACCGCTAACAACATTGATTAGAGAGCAAACTGCGGCCATGCATCGAAAGGATGAATTGGTCAGCCGCGGAGAACTCTACACGCTCGTCTGAGCGCACGCCCTTCCTTTTTAGCCCAAGGGATTTATCAGCCTGCAGCAACAATATCCATCGACAGAATGGACGCTATACTGTTCACAGCTAGTCGAAGCTCCAAGAACGCGTGCGAGCCAGTTGCGAACTATGAAACTGGTGGCTTCGGCAGCGCACACGGACCAACTGCGCAGCAATTGCGTGCTCGAAAGCGGTCAGCAAAATTGCGTGATTGCGTCCCTGCAGGCTGGCAGAATTTGACGGCACTGAGCCGGATGAGAAATGCCAGGCACGAAGATCCAGGATGATGTCGTGCTCGATAATCCACTTGCTCCTCTTTTATATTCCTGCAATCGTCTACTTGGTCTCCCTCTCCACGCTTTTTCATCTGCCCTCAACGCCACCCGTGGTGTGAAAAGTCCTATTCTACTTTCATCATTGCTTTGCTCGTCTTTGCATATCATATATCCAATTCTTACACAATGCCGGCTAAGAACTATCCTGTCGACTTGGAGAATGGCATTGACTCCCGGGATGCCAACACTGAGTCTGGCTATGTGAGCGGTGGCTCCAGTGACGACTACACTCCTGAGATCGTCTTCACCAAGCCTCATCTCCAATTCCTCAACCGTCAACTCCAGTTCCTTGAGCCCCAAGGTATGTTCAATATCCCCGGGTCTTCCATAGTCTTCCATTTCGGAAACCCCGCTTGTACCAGAAGATCGAGGTCTGACTCGAAACTCCCCCATATA